>JAPPVO010002663.1:0-36019 GCA_030407325.1 Camellia japonica | reverse complement strand
GGGCATGTGTGCCCCATTTTCATCGGCATGTGTGCCTCATTTCCATTGGCATGCGTGTCACATTTTCGTTGGCATGCGTGTCGTCTTATCTGCATTGGCATGCGTGTCTTGTTTGCATTGTCATCCATGCTGCTAACGACATTGTACCTGTTAAGTTTGTTTTCTTTTCAGGCACGATATTGTATGTACGGTTCATTTGAGGCCGGTGCAACCGGACGAGCCGCACAGGTATTGTATCCTCCGAATGAGACGTATTGAGAATTGCATAATTCTCTTACATCCTTTCTGCATTGTAGTGTAGTCTGGTGTATGCTAGCTTAAAACTGTTGCATGTGTGCTTCGTTACAGCTTTCTTTGCATGATCATAAGTTATGCTCGGCTTCTTGCATTTTCAGTTGCATTTTGCCCCTGCCTTCGGGCGCATACCTTGTTTGTCTTGCATGTTTGTCCAAGTCTTCGGCCTTGTCAAAAATGGGTCGTCTCTGGGCTTTGACATTTACTCCCGTCATTATTATGACTTTCGAGTTCTGTCAAAGAGGGGCAACTGTAGACACCCCATTTTTGACCGTCCTCAAAGACTTGGACGTCACCGTTTGAACACTCGGTGATTATCCGTGTTTGTGTTCGTTTGGAGTTCCCGGAGTTCTCGGCTACGCGCCTTATCTCAAGATCTCCGAACTCGACCGTTTTGTGTCTGGTTTTGCACCAAACACTTGTGTTTTGCCTTGGAGGGGCAGGGAATGCCTTGTGAGGCATCCCCACACACCACCGGCAGTGGCTAGAGGCCACCGGCTGGTTTTTGTTGACACCGGCAATGTATGTTGCCGGTCGGCACTCTTTGTTGCCGGTCGGCAGTCAATTTTGTCAAAATGACATTTTTGGCCGGCCGACTACTGTTCAGCTGCTTTTGGAGATATTTTGAAACAGCTGGCTGGCATTTGCTTCCCCTCCATACACGTGTATGGAGGGATGCCCCTCTTGTTAGCTTACATTGTAAGTTTACAAGATTGGCTCCTCTATAAGAGGAGCCCTCCTCTCCCTTGCTCAGGGGTTAGAAAAATTAGAGCTTTTTGCTTAGAAAATACAGAGGAAGCTCTGGTTTTAGGGTTAGGGTTCCATACACATCCTATCTCTATATTACTCTTGTGTGTGTTTTAGTCCATACTATTGCACACAAGCACCTAGTGCTTCACCTTCCTTGGGCTACTGAGGTTCTAAGGGCTTGTTCTTGCTGTTCTTGGCTGGATTGGAGCTCAAGGAGGCCACAAAACCACCATTTGTGAAGAAGGCTTCAAGGGTAAGAAACTAGCCCTTTTTACCCCATTTTTTGCATCTTATTTCTACCTATCTTAGAGCTGTTTTGTGTTTAGTGTATAACATAAAAAAGTTCTGTTTTTAGGCCCTCTTGATTGTTTGTTAAGAGTGTTTTGTGGTTTGGGTGTGTTTGACCACCCTTAGGCCTTGAAAGGCCCCATTTTTGTGCTATTTTGTGCAAGTTTCGAGACTTTGGTGTTTGGGCCTCTTCACCACTGAAATCTCGAGGGATTTCAGTGGTGAAGATGGTGCCTGAAGTCTCAAGAAGGAGGGGGCCACCCTTCTCCTTGTTGTCCTTGAAAGGGACCATTTTTGGTCTCTTAAGGGAGCCCATGTTCGAATGTTTGTTGAGCATGCCATGACTGTTTTTCATGCTTATATTGCCATAATATAACATGGTTTTAAGTTGGTTTTGGTGTACCATGCATGCCTTGCATACCTACCTTGTAATGCCTTGCGATTGCCTTAATATGCCTTAGGTTGTGTGCCTTTGTTTTAGCATGTTTTAGGCTTAGATTTGTGAAGCTTTTGTGCTTATTTTTCCATGCTTTAGGTCTGTCTTAGGTTGCTTGAGTCGACCCTAGCATGCATTATATAGCCTCTTTGCATTTTTGGGCTTGTTGGCTTTAAGTATGTAAGTGTATAGCATGCTTTGTTTGCTTTGATTTAGTGGATTGGAGTCATTTTACATGTTATTTCAGTCCCTTTAACATGTTTGTATGCTTGCCTTGCATGCCTCTTTAACGCCTTATGAGCTTGTGTTGTATGCTCCTTGAAAGTGCATTTGTGTATGCCTTTGGATTTGAGCCATTTAGATGCCATCTAGGTGTCCCTTGGGCGTTGTTTAGGTCTGCCTTCAACCTGTTTTGAGTCCCCTTAGCCTTGTGAGGCTTGGTGGTTTGACCTTGGTTTAAGCCTCTTGGCTTACCTCAAGTACTTGGACCATTTGCATGCTTTACTTGCTTGAATTAGTTGGTTTGGCACTCTTTTTTGTGCAATTTCAGAGTTTGGTATGCATGCTAATTGTCCATTGTTTGGTCTCTTTAAGTGTGCTTAAGAGTTGCCTTGTTTATGCTTAAGGTGTTGGACCATGATTGCATGCATGTGTGTGTGCATTTTGGCCTTCGTTTCCTTGGTTTTGGCCACTGATTTGGGCCTAATTAGAGTTGCCTAAATCATGTCTAAGTCCACCTTTTCATTAGTTTGCATCGCCTCATGTTTGCCTGAATGCTTGCATAAGTGACTTGTCATGCCATGTTGCATCCTTAGCTTGCATGCCTAGGTTGCATTGCATCTCGCATGCATGCCTTGTTCCTTGATTTGGTGATAGGAATTGGGCCTTATTTTGTTTGATTGGTTTGCATTTCATTTGACATGAAAGTTGCACACTTAATTCTTTGGGCCATCATGCATGGAAATGCGTGATTGGTGGCCCGAGAATCGAGGCACATACCCCTTTGAGTCACAACATGATAGGGGGCATGATTGGTGCATACATTGTTTGAATTGTATTGCCATGCAAGTTTTTCCCTCTGCTGCTGTGAGTTGCAGGTTCTGCAGGTATTGCTTGCCGACTGGCAACATTTTGTGCCGGCCGGCAGTAAATCATCAGCCGGTGGATTCATTTTGTGCCGATGGCCACATCCTAGTGTCGGTGGTCATTCTACTTAGCCGGTGGGATCCCCCAGTATCCTGAGAGGCATTCCTGAGACTTTGACAATTTTCAGAGGAGCAAAGCAGGGAAAACAGAGGCAAACTATGCATGGCAGTGCGATTCCGAGCAAGTCCCGAGCATGCGCTGCATTTGACCCGCTCCCCGAGGGCTTTACTATTTTAATTAGATTAATTAATTTGTTTAGTTAATTTAATTAATCTGTAATATTTAATTAGCTTGCGTAGTTAATTAACCTGTAATATTCATTTAATCCCTCCGGGCGAGGGCAAATCTGTAATAAGTGTGGGTGAGTGGTGTGCATGTCTTCCAACCCCCACTTCTTTCTTCCCTTTTACTTACCTGTTTTGATGGTTAGTATTAGGGCACGTTTAAATTAGCATACAGTATGATAGCATGCGTGCATTCATACATTTGTCTTACATGCACCGGGCTCGGTACATCACGCTAACTGCATTGTATTTCAAATTCCAAATTGAATACTTGTTACCTGTAGCATTTCACATGCCATGCTTAGGGTTAGCCGAGCCTATCCTAATCACATTCTGTATGCGATGTATTAGTCACTCTAACATGAACTATGGCATGCATGTTTGCTAACTAGTTTATTGTTTTGGCATGGAGTACGATGTAAGTATTTATGCTTTAGCATCTCGCATGCGTGTGAATGTTAACATGACAGCATGATTACCATGTGGCTAAATGCTTATATGAGATAAACTGTCTGATTGCCTGTGGGTGAAGGTTGGATTGCTTGAGTTGGAAAAACTCATTGAAATCCATGTTTTAGCCTACTTGCGAGTAGCAAATTCCAAAGCACTTTCAAAACAAACGGATATGCAATGCTTGTTTCCAAATTAGGCAATCTAGTCTATACTTGTTTGCTGCGCGCATAACATAGTAATTCTAGGCTAATAACCGGAATAAGAACACATAACGTTTTCAAAATTGGATATCACGGTTAGTAGAGGCCGGTCTTCGGACCGGGTGAAAGGGGGTGCTCATAGCTGACCTTCCCCGATCGTACCCAAGCTCCCGAGCCAAGACAACTTTGGTGATGACGGACACGTGGCCTTCGGCACCGAGTCAGGGTTTCCTAAATTTCCCCATTAAAAAATATTTAGGTGGCGACTCTGTATCAGGCAAAGCAGTCCATGTTTGGCACTTCTTTCTCAAAAATCTGTTTTCTCAAACGATTTGCCAGAGTTGGACTCTTTGGTTCAGGTTAAGAACCGCAACAAACAAAAAGGGAGTCCGAACTGTAGAGTGAAGCCCAAGGGCGCGTCTACAACCCCCTTTTTCAAAAAAGAAAAACAAACTAACAAAATTAGCACTCAGCTAAAACAAAACATTTTTTTTTGGAACCCAATAAACCTAAATAAACTGGCAGTGGAAAAGCCTACTCTATTCCCTTGATAGTATGTCACAAGATTCAAAATGACTCAAAATGAAATGACTCAAGGAAGGAAAAGAGATGTAACCACTGTTGCGAAAGGAGATGTAACTAGACTGAATCTGAAGCCAATCAACAAATAAGTGAGAAGGAGGAAGGAAATCCAACTATAATGGTTTAGAATGAACCTGAGTTTGTCATATCTACTTCTTCTTCTTTTCTTTCTTTGATATGTGAACCTGCATTTGATAAGAACAAATAACATGAATAAAATGCCATCTGAAAATTTCATAATTAACTATAACTCACTTCCTCGGACGAACGATGACAATTAAACAATGAGGTGTATGCATGGGATTGTTGTTGTGAATGCACATGTGTAGCAGCTGGTGCAACAGGCCCACCCATGGCCTGTTGACACTCTAATTGCTCTATTCGTGCTTGTTGAGCTTGGATTGTGCTTTGCATCTCCATTTGTACTTTCTGTTGATTAAGCATAGCATCCATCATCTCCTTCATTTGTATCTCCATTTGTGCTTTATATTGGTTAAGTTACTCTTGGACTTGCGTTTGGATGATACGAGTTTGTTCTTGCGATTGCCTATATCCGCCTCCAAAGACATCTGTCAGGGAAGAACCCAATCCATATGTTCGAACACGACCAGGTCGCTCAGGCCCTAGAACCTGTGTGATAATTTCTTCATCTGTAGCATTGGATTGCGCCCCAAGGTCCTTCATTTGTGTCTTCAATTGTTAATTAGTAATTAGCCACCAATAAAATTGTTCATAACTAGTGCCATTAAATGTAACCTGCTTCCATTGGGCCATATGAATTCAATAACATCATCAATCCAGATTCAAAATTGTTTCAATGACACTTCCACTTCATATGCTCAAATTCAGAATTCATAAAAATACAATCCTTGACTTGTAGATTTGGCAGCAAAAAATGGTAAATGGAATCAAACAAGAAGCTTTCACTAAATTCTAGGTCAGGCACACTAATCAAAAATAATTACTGAGTACCTTATATATATGTTAGTAGCAGATTTATGTCTTATTGAGACAAGTATTTAATACATTCCATACATGCAAAGTATATAATTATGGTGCTACATACCATGACCTCAGCAACTTTATCATTACTTGGTTTGTTATCCTTCGAGTACCCAGCCATCCACACCTCTAAGCGAGTTGCAGGAACTCCATTCTTCTTATTAGTTTCCTACAATTACACTTAAAATTAAGTAACAAAATCAAAATATACAATTTCAATTTGAAATATAAAGAAACTATATACCTCTACTCGAACAACTGAGAATGGTTTTCTGCCAATGATGTGATTTAATGTCTTCTTCTTCCGAATTGCTTTGTTTTTTGTACTTTTTTTCTGTTACATACGAACACAAACACAAGATAATTTATTAATTTAACAAACTCATCTTATGAGATTACGATAGAGATCAATAAACAATTTAAATGATACTTGTGCCTTCCGAGTGCCCCAATAATAGACTAAGCTTCGCCATTGATGCTCATGTACTCTTTCGGGTCGATGAGTTAACCTTGAGAGAGAAGAAAAGAGGAGAAAGTAGAGTACCAGGCCCGAGGAGCCTGTTTCAAACCATAAAGAGCCTTGTGAAGTTTGAAACAAGAGTAGGCTGAGAAGGATCCACAAAACCAGGAGGCTGTTCCATATAGACCTCTTTATCCAACATGCCATGTAAAAAGGCATTAGATATGTCAAGTTGTTTGAGAGGCCAATGATGATGAAGAGCTAAAGAGATAAAAATGCGAATTGTGGGTTGTTTGGCCACAGGGCTAAAGGTATCATGAAAGTCAATACCATGTTGCTGATGAAAACCCTTAGCCACAAGTCTGGCTTTGTGCCTAGCAACTGAGCCATTAGAATTCCGCTTAACTTTGAAGACCCATTTACACCCGATAGCTTGCTTGGAAGAGGGTAGGGAAACAAGAGACCATGTGCCTAGACGTTGAAGAGCGGCATATTCATCAAGCATGGCTTGGAGCCAGACTGGAGAATCAAGAGCAGATTTATAAGAGATGGGCTCAATATCAGGAGAAGGAGAGGAGCCAGCAGAAGATGTAAGAGTAGAAGAGAAACAAGTATAATTAGATTTGGATCGGGTTTGCAGATGATGAGAATTGATAGCAACAGGAGGAGGAAGAGGTAAAACAACAGAAATAGAATTAATAGGAATGGATGGATTGGAAGAAGGTGCAGGTGGTGAAGGATCAGAAGGAGACAAGGCAGAGGAAGGCAGGGCAGAGCTAGGCTGTGCAAACTGGGCAGGAGGTGCCAGAGCAGAGGACTGAGGCTGTGAAAAGGAATGTGGCTGTACAGAAGGAGACTCTGGCTGTGAAGAGGACTGTGGCTGTGCAGATGTAGTCTGGACACTAGATTGTGGAGCCAGAGCAGACTGAGAATAACTATGCTGAGGAGAGGGTGACCAAAAGAAATCCTGTAAAAGTGGAAGAGAAGAAACAAAAGAAACAAAAGTAGAAGAGGAAAAAGGAAATTCATGTTCATGAAAAGTAACATGTCTAGATAAATGAATGTGACCAGTCTGAGGATCTAAACATCTATAGCCCTTAACACTGGCATGATATCCTAGAAAGACACAAGGAGTCGACTTAGGAGCCAACTTATGAGAAGCATAAGGTTTAAGCCAGGGGAAGCAAAGACAACCAAAGACTTTGAGTAGAGAGTAATCAGGAGCAGTATGATACAGCAACTCAAAAGGAGAGCAATTATTAAGAGAAACACTAGGTAAACGATTGATCAAATATGTGGCAGTAGCTATGGGATCAAACCAATAAAGAAGAGGCATAGAGGACTGATGAAGAAGAGAAATAGCAGTGTCATTGAGATGTAAGTGCTTCCTCTCAGCCACTCCATTTTGAGAAGGAGTATGTGGACAGGAAAACTGATGGTGAATGCCATGAGTGTGAAGATATTGTTGAAGAGGATGACTAACTACCTACTGTTACAAACTGTTACAAGCTAACTAACCACACTTCTAACTAATCTACAGTTTAAGCTAACTGAATCTGTTACACTATGTTAAGGAAAATATTGTCTACAGCTGCAGCACATTACACTTGATGCACCTCTTGGACCTCTTCCTTATCATGCCCCCGCAAGCTGAGCGGGGAAAGACCAACACAAAGCTTGGAAGTGAGAAAAGAAAATTTGGCAGTGGACAGAGACTTGGTGAAGATGTCAGCCAATTGATCCAAAGAAGGAACATATTTGAGAAAGAATTGGCGATGAGCAACCTTCTCACGAATGAAATGACAGTCTACTTCAATGTGTTTAAAGCGGCTGTGAAAGACAGGATTAGCAGCCAAGGACAAAGCAGACATGTTGGCACACCAAAGAACAGGTGGAGATGGTTGAGGAATGTGAAAATCAGCAAGAACCATTTGTAACCAAGTGAGTTCTGCAGCAGTGTGGGCTAAGGACCGATATTCAGCCTCGGTCGAGGAGCGAGACACAGTGGACTGTGTCTTGGAGGACCACGAAATGAGATTAGAACCCAAGAACACACAGTAACCAGAGGTGAAACGTCTGTCAGTGGCATCCCCAGCCCAATTGGAGTCAGAGTATGCTGTGAGATGAAAAGAACCAGGAACAAAGAGAAGCCCATGGGAAATGGAACCTTTAAGGTAACGCAAGATACGTTTAACAGTAGAAAAATGAGCCACAGTAGGAGCATGCATATGTTGGCAGGCTTGGTTGACAGCATAGGAGAGCTCAGGGCGAGTTATAGTAAGATACTGAAGGGCACCCACAAGGCTGCGAAAAAGAAAAGGTTGGGAGAATGGGAGAGAATCAGCAGCAGTAAGAGAAGGTTTAGCTGAGGTAGGTGTAGCACAAGGCCTGCAGGTAGTCATGCCAGCTTTAAGAAGAAGCTCCGAGGCATACTTCTGCTGGGAGAGAAAGAAGCCTTGAGCAGTGGACTGAACTGAAATTCCTAAGAAATAGGAAATATCCCCTAATTCTTTCATGGAAAAAGCATTGTGCATTTGAGTTAAGAAGGAATTAAGGTAGGACTGATCAGACCCAGTAAGAAGTATATCATCGACATATAGAAGAAGAAAGGTAATGGAAGAAGAGGTAGAATGAATGAAGAGAGAAGAATCACAATGACTCTGAAGAAATCCTTGAGAGAGAAGAAAAGAGGAGAAAGTAGAGTACCAGGCCCGAGGAGCCTGTTTCAAACCATAAAGAGCCTTGTGAAGTTTGCAAACAAGAGTAGGCTGAGAAGGATCCACAAAACCAGGAGGCTGTTCCATGTAGACCTCTTCATCCAACATGCCATGTAAAAAGGCATTAGATATGTCAAGTTGTTTGAGAGGCCAATGATGATGAAGAGCTAAAGATAAAAATGCGAATTGTGGGTTTGTTGGCCACAGGGCTAAAGGTATCATGAAAGTCAATACCATGTTGTTGATGAAAACCCTTAGCCACAAGTCTGGCTTTGTGCCTAGCAACTGAGCCATCAGAATTCCGCTTAACTTTGAAGACCCATTTACACCCGATAGCTTGCTTGGAAGGGGGTAGGGAAACAAGAGACCATGTGCCTAGACGTTGAAGAGCGGCATATTCATCAAGCATGGCTTGGAGCCAGACTGGAGAATCAAGAGCAGATTTATAAGAGATGGGCTCAATATCAGGAGAATGAGAGGAGCCAGCAGAAGATGTAAGAGTAGAAGAGAAACAAGTAGAATTAGATTTGGATCGGGTTTGCAGATGATGAGAATTGATAGCAATAGGAGGAGGAAGAGGTAAAACAACAAAAATAGAATTAATAGGAATGGATGGATTGGAAGAAGGTGCAGGTGGTGAAGGATCAGAAGGAGACAAGGCAGAGGAAGGCAGGGCAGAGCTAGGCTGTGCAAACTGGGCAGGAGGTGCCAGAGCAGAGGACTGAGGCTGTGAAAAGGAATGTGGCTGTACAGAAGGAGACTCTGGCTGTGAAGAGGACTGTGGCTGTGCAGATGTAGTCTGGACACTAGATTGTGGAGCCAGAGCAGACTGAGAATAACTATGCTGAGGAGAGGGTGACCAAAAGAAATCCTGTAAAAGTGGAAGAGAAGAAACAGAAGAAACAAAAGTAGAAGAGGAAAAAGGAAATTCATGTTCATGAAAAGTAACATGTCTAGATAAATGAATGTGACCAGTCTGAGGATCTAAACATCTATAGCCCTTAACACTGGCATGATATCCTAGAAAGACACAAGGAGTCGACTTAGGAGCCAACTTATGAGAAGCATAAGGTTTAAGCCAGGGGAAGCAAAGACAAAGACTTTGAGTAGAGAGTAATCAGGAGTAGTATGATACAGCAACTCAAAAGGAGAGCAATTATTAAGAGAAACACTAGGTAAACGATTGATCAAATATGTGGCAGCAGCTATGGGATCAAACCAATAAAGAAGAGGCATAGAGGACTGATGAAGAAGAGAAATAGCAGTGTCAGTGAGATGTAAGTGCTTCCTCTCAGCCACTCCATTTTGAGAGGGAGTATGTGGACAGGAAAATTGATGGTGAATGCCATGAGTGTGAAGATAATGTTAAAGAGGATGATTCTTGTATTCACCACCTCCATCACTACGAAGAATTTTGAGAGGAAAACCAAACTGTTTTTCCACAAAAGCTTTGAATTCCATAAATTTGGCACACACTTCACTTTTATAAACAAGAGGATAAAGCCAAGTGAATCTAGTAAAATCATCAATGAACAACACATAGTTTTTGTAAGGAGAAGCAGATTTATTAAAGGGACCCCATAGATCACTGTGAATCAAAGCCAGTGGATTATTTATAGTGGAATTAGACAGAGTAAAAGGTAGCCTATGACATTTGGCTACAGAGCAATGTACACAAGAAAATGTACTTTTATTAGAAGCTACAGTCAGAGGTAATTTGTGCTTAAGCAAATGAAACTTAAGAGTAGAAGGATGGCCTAATCTCTGATGCCAAATGTCAGTGGAAGCAGCAGATGTAACTGAACTACTGTAGGCATGTGAGGAAGCAGTGGTTGGAGTGTGAAAGTGATATAGTCCATTGGCATAAAAACCTTTATGGAGGATGGCCTTGGAAAGCTTGTCCTGAATAGTAAAGGAAGAATAATCAAATGTGATAGAATAGTTATTATCTTTAGCCAAGTGATGCACAGAGACAAGATTAGAGTTAATAGAAGGAACATGCAAAACTTTGTCGAGTTTGAAAGAATGGTGAGGAGTAGGTAGTATACCTTGGCCTGTATGAGTGATAGGAAGGGAAGAGCCATTACCAATAGTGACTTGATCACCAGCAGTGTAGGGTTGCATGGAGTTAAGTTGATGAAGATTATTAGTGATATGATCAGAAGCAGCTGAGTCCAAAAACCAGGGAGAACAAGAACCATTGTCCTCAGTTAAAGAGGTAACATATGCCTTTGACTGCTGAGACTGATATGGCTGAGAATGAGACTGATATGGCTTTGATTGCTGTGATGAAGACACTTGTGAAGACTGAAATTGAGTATCTAGCCTATGCCAACAGTCAAGAGCTGTGTGATTGGCTTTACCACAGATTTGGCAAACAATGCCAAATTGTCCTCTTCCTTGAGATCTGCCACGAGAGGATCTTCCTGAATAGAATCGAGTGCCTCTATGAGAACCTCTAGAATCACCACGAGAAGAACCTCTGTTATGATGATAAGAGTTAAATCGTCTAGAAGTATTAGAATCTTTCACAGTTGCATAAGCAACAGTGAGATCAGAATTTTGTTTTAATTTTCCTTCAATGTGAATAGCTTCTGAACAAAGTAGAGCAGAAAGTTCCTCTATAGAAATGGACTCTGCACGAGTTCGAATAGCTACTTTAACTGCATCATATTCAGAAGGCAATCCATTCAATGTAAGAAGAACAATATCCTCATCTTCTACAAATGATGAAGCAATACTCAACTGATCAACAATACTTTTGATTTTGCTCAAATACACTTCCATTGAGTCAGATTCCTTTGAAATAGAACTTAATTTGTTCTTTAACTGGTGGATATGAGACCTAGAGAGAGAAGTAAAGCGTTTATCAAGAAACTGCCAGACCTGAGCACTGGTGTGAAGATGTAACATAGAAGTGAAAATCGCAGGAGAGAGAGTAGCAGTGATGCAGCTGAGTAGATGCGCATCAATCATCTTCCATCTAACAGCTTTTGGATTTGGAATCTCAATTCCTGCAGATTGTCGCACTATGTCAACAGGACACTTCTTTGAGCCATCAACAATGGCGAGTAGATTCGTTGCTCGAAGCAGATTCTACATTTGATTCTTCCAAATAACAAAATTCGAGCCATCCAGCTTCACTGTTACAAGAGAACTGAGATTCGATAGCAGGAGATTGAGATTTGAAGGAATAGCAGAGGACTCCATAGATGAATCTTGAGAATTGCGCCCGAGAGCTTCTTGGTGCTCTGATACCATGATGAAAGGTAAAGTTGAAATCTAAAATATCTTCATTGAATATAATAAGAGATTACAAATCATATTTATACATCAGTACAGTGAACAAATGAATTAACCTAACCACACTTCTAACTACCTACTGTTACAAACTGTTACAAGCTAACTAACCACACTTCTAACTAATCTACAGTTTAAGCTAACTGAATCTGTTACACTCTGTTAAGGAAAATATTGTCTACAGCTGCAGCACATTACACTTGATGCACCTCTTGGACCTCTTCCTTATCACAATTGTGGTTTTTCCACGTAAAATCGTTGTGTCGATTTGTCTTAACTGTTTGATTGGGTTTGTTGTTTTATTGCTTTAAATTGATACATAATCACAAATCAATATCTAGCGGATTTTTAGATTTTTCACTTTACAATTTATTAACTCGCGATTTACCAGATTAGGATCACACTCCAACCTTGATATTTTATCTTCATTGTTTACAGGTAACTTTATTTATGATTTTTTATTTTTAAATAAAAATTATGAGTATCAATTTATAGTTATTTGTTAAGTTTTGATTTGTAAAAAATTTTGATTTGTTATTATTTATGTTAAAATAAGAGATTTTGATATGTTAAAATTATGAATCTTAATTGGTAGTGATTTATATTAAAAGTAGGGATTTTGGTTTGTTGTTGTTTGTGCTAAAATTAGGAATTTGATTTGTGTTACAATTAAAAATATTAATTTCTAGTATTTGTTATTTTAATTTGGGACTTTCATTTGTTATAATATTGGTATATTAGAAATTTTATTTGTTGTGATTTGTGCTAAATTTAAATTTTTTAATTTGTATTAAAATTGGAGATTTTAATTTGTGGGGGTTTGTGATTTTGATTATGAATTTTTATTTTTATTTTTATTTTTATTTTTTAAAACAGTCATGGAGAAATATTTCAAAAGAAAATCAAAATTGGAATCATCTCTTCATCAAGAAGAAGATTATAATTATTCTTCCACAAAACAAAGTCACATAGAAATCAACTTAGTAGACTTTCCTACAGATCCAGGACTACGGCCTCGGATTATGGACTATAATACTAATGATCGAGACCAAATTCGTAGGGCATATCTACAAAAAGATCCTTGTCAACCTCGTGATCATAATTTTCCACAAAAATCATTTGGGCAAAAATTTTGGCGATTTAATCAGGCTTGGTTTAGTGAATTTCCTAATTGGTTACACTACAAGAAAATACACCTTTGGCGACTAAATTTTTAGTCGCCAAAGGTCGAATTTTAGTCGCCAAAAGGTCCAGTTTTGAGTTTCCCCGACAAAAGCTGTTAGTCGCCACTGTTGTCGCGAATTCATGGTCGCCTATTCCTTTGGCGACTAAACCTCTGTTAGTCGGCAATGTGCAAGTCTTCAGCGACGAAATAAATTGTCGCCAAATGCAAGAACAATTCTGGAAATTATACATTCAGCGACTAAAATTTTAGTCGCCAATACTATTTTTTTTTTTAAATTTTTTAAACAGTTGCCGACTAAATTTTCGTCGCCAAAAGGTATGCCTTTCGGCGACCAATGACTTTAGTCGCCAATACTATATTTTAGAAAAAAAAAAAAAAAAATGCCTCAGCTGGTGCTCCCACAGCTCGAACTTGGAACGTCCAACACTTGGACCCCACTACACCTTAAGCACCACATGCTCCCCCACTACGCCACTCTGCCATCACAATGATTATTAATGCTACATTATTATTTATATACTATATTGCAAAAAAAAATTTGTATATAAAAATAATTTTTTTTATGTAATATATTTTATGTTAAAAATAAAATATACTATAAAAAAATAGGATAATACATTCAGCGACTAAACCTGAATTTTAGTCGCCAATTCTCTATTTTTTGGCTACTAATTTCTTTTTCTGTCGCTAAAACAATGAAAGCCGGCCTAAACATAGCACATTTGGCGACTAAATTAAATTTTAGTCGCCAAAACTTCTACTTTGGGCGACTAAAGTAAATTTTAGTCGGCAATTATTGACCTTTAGCTACTAAATTTCATTTTGTAGCCAAACACCCTCATCTTTCAGCGACTAAATTGTGTTTTGTCGGCAAAACAGCTATAATCGGCGACTAAACCTGTTTTCAGTCGCCAATTCTCTAACTTTTGGCTACTAAATTGTTTTAGTCGCCAAAAACAGTCACTTTTGGCTACCAAACAACCTTTTGTCGCTAAAACTGCCACATTCGGCGACCAAAAAACAGTTTAGTCGCTAAAACCCTGGTATTCGGCGACTAATGAATTTTAGTCGGGAAAAGGCTTCATTTTTGGCGACTAAATCGATTTTAGTCGCCATTCCTCCAACTTTCAGCGACGAAATCCACAATTTTAGTCGCCATTGCTGCTTTTTCTTGTAGTGTTAGAGTATAGCGTAGCAAAAGATGCAGCATTTTGTTTATGTTGTTATCTTTTCAAACCCGATATTGGAGATCAAGCTGATGGTGATTCTTTTGTTGGTGAGGGTTTCTCAAATTGGAAGAAAAAAGAAAAAAATTCAGACTCATGTTGGAGGTCCCAATAGTGCTCATAATCAAGTTTCGAGTAAATGTTAAGACTTGTTAAACTAAAATCGACATATTCAAACTATTTTTTTCAAATAATCTGATCAATGAATATTAATTTTTTAATGTTTAATATTAGCTCGAAAAATTATTATTATGTTATTGTTATTGATTGGGGAAAAAAAATTGAGATTATAATTAATAGGTGCTCCCCTACATTAAATTCATGGCTCCACCACTGAAGCTAATCCCCCTACTGAGGGGGATTATTAAACCTCTCGAATTATCAATCTTCCCTCCCAAATCATCACCAAACATGTTGTGGATGGGATCCACAGCTATAGCAATCCAATCTCCCTTCCCATGCCGGTAAATAAACATGATCTTAGAGTTTTGGAGTGTGGAATAATTTATTTATTTTATTTTTTATAGTTGAATAGATGGGTGTGAAATAAAAAATAATTAATTGATGTGTAGGATGTGAGAAAAATAGAGAGAAAAGAGAAAAAATGATTGATTTATGGGTAGAGAAAAGTGATTTTTATTTTTTTTTCAAAATTTTTTAACCAAACAAATTTTTGATATATTTCTCTAAAATTGTATCTTTAGATACAAACCAAACAAGACCATAATTTTGCTCAATTCACACACTTTTTATTCCAAATATATCCTAATTGTAAAATTGTAAACACATCTTATACACACCCAAAACATAGTGTGCACACCCAAATCCTAAACAGTGTACACACTCAAACATGGTGCCGTTACTATCAAAAAAACGAAAAAAAAACATGGTGCCGTTTGTAAATTGTTGAAGGTTGAAAAAGTGCAGCTTGTTTTTAATTCAATCTTCCGTATTGTAGCACTCCATTCAATATCATTCTAGGTTTGTTTTTAATCTATACTATATATTAAGTAAAAAGGAATTTTTAACCCCAAGTCTTGTGGGAGTTACAATCTCCCAATCTAAATTTTCTGATTTTTTGATTTAAATTTTTTTTTTTTTTTTTAGCATTTATTAACTTCTCTCAACTCTCAAGTCTTACCCTCATAATAACACTTTAATGCATTAAGAACAGGCATAAAAAAAATTCTTTGAAATTCAACACATATGAATTCCTTGAAAAGTCTCAACACATATGATTATTATCCTTCATAATAACATTTTAATGCATTAAGAACAAGCATAAAAAAAATTTCTTGAAATGTCCAACACATATGATTATTATCAAAATATTAAACTTTAATATAATATAATAAAAAATATTTAATTCCTTGAAAAGTCTAACACATATGATTATTATCAAAATATTAACTTTAATATAATATAAAAAAAGAAAAAAAATAAGACATTTAAAAAAAATTTTAAAAATCACAATTCACATATATGGCTTGTGGGAGTTCCAATCTCCTAATCTAAATTTCCTGATTTTTTTATTTAAAAAAAAATCTTAGCATTTATTAACTTTTCCCAACTCCTAAGTCTTACCTTCATAATAACACTTTAATGCATTAAGAACAAGTATAAAAAAATTCTTTGAAATCCAACACATATGAATTTCTTGAAAAGTCTCAACACATATGATTATTATTCCTCATAATAATACTTTAATGCATTAAGAACAAGCATAAAAAAAATTTCTTGAAATGTCCAACACATATGATTATTATCAAAATATTAAATTTTAATATAATATAATAAAAAAAAGACATTTAATTCATTGAAAAGTCCAACACATATGATTATTATCAAAATATTAAACTTTAATATAATATAAAAAAGGAAAAAAAAATAAGACATTTAAAAAAAAAATTTAAAAATCACAATTCACATATATAGATAATTGTAAATACAATCCGTGCATAGCACGGGTGATATGCTAGTTCAATAAATATATGAATTTACTCAAATTATTTTACTCATTTTCGTAAGTTTTCGTAAGTTTGTGTAAAGTTTTACAAATTTCAATCCTTTTTTGAATTAGGTTGACAATGTTCAAAAAATAACAATACGTTAGTTCAGAAATACAGTGTCTAACAAATGTGTTTTATTCGCAATATTGATAATCGAAAATTTTAATTTGGTTTGGAAGTTGATTGTCAAAAAATCTATTTTGATTTGGAAGTTGAAGTCCAAAACATTTTGTATTTTTCAGTTGTAGATTGTCGAATTATAAGAATAGTTTTGACCTTATTTACTGAAATGTGCAGAAGGAAAAAAAAAAAAAAAAAAAACAACAACAACAACAATTTTAAGCACTAAGCCGTTTTGGGAACCAAAATAAAAAGTCACGTTTTTGTCAAAAGGTCCAAAAACGCAAGTGGCAAAAACGCAACAAAATTGGTTTGGAAAGTTATAAAAACGCAAGTGTGAAATTACAAATTGGGGTTTATGACAAAAAAATAAATTTTTTATGTTGGGTAAGGGTATTTTAGCCATTTTAATTTGATTTGACACCATAAACAAATATTAAACTAAAAAGTCAAAAACCAGCTTTTTACTAACTTCCCAAATCACTTTCCAAAAAATTAAAAAACTTGGTAAAAAGTCAAAAGCTAACTTTTTACCAACTTCCCAAAACACTCCTAAAACTTACGTTTGCAATTCTAGCTTTGTTGTAAACGATGATATAATTATCAAAATCTAAATTTTCATCATACAAATCTTTCATAGCACAAAAAAAAAATAAAATAAAAAATGAGGATATAATTTGGTTAGGAATAAAGACTCAATGGATTGGGAGAGTTTGCTAATTGGAGTAAGCTAATAATGGCCCTGTGTAGGAAGTGGATTTTTGACTTTTTTAAAGCTAAAATTTACAAAAAGATAAAATAGGTTAAAATAGTCAATAAGACAAAATATCACATTAAATTCATAATTATTTTACTTTTTCTTTCACAAATATCACATCAAACTACAAAAAATGTAACGTCCCAAAATAAATACGATAAACCAATCTCATAGACGAAAATAAAGTTGAAACAAAGTACTTTCATTCATCAGAGTTAATATACAAAATGTGACACATGCGATATACATCTATAAACATCTCATCTTGAATCTACAAAATGTGTTACGAATAGTGAAAAGTAATGAAAACTAAACAAATATTCATCTGCCCCAAAGGCTTATATCTTTCAAAGTCACTGCTTGGTTACAACAAAAATGAGTCTAGTTCAATACAATTAAACCCTTGGCTCTACAAAGTAAATACAATAAAAAAGAAGCTCTTGCTCCAAATCTCCCCAAACTACTGTCTTGGCAGAGACATATCTCCAACACCTGTGAAAAATCTAGAAATCCCCTAGATGTTGATTTGTGATTATGTATCAATTTTAAGCAGTATATAACAATCCCAATTAAACAATCAAGACAAATCGACACAACGATTTTACGTGGAAAAACCACAATTGGACACCTCCAATTGTGATAAAAAAAAAAACCACGGGCAAAAGCCACAAAACAATCCACTAAGAAGATATAAAGGAATTACACAGGTATACTCTCAATTACCTAGCGAATCCACGCCCGAATTGAACCAACCCCTATGTGTCTCTTCCAACCCCGTCTTCACCTCGAAATTGTCTTGACGATGAGCCACTCCAGAATCCACCAAAGCTCCAGGCTCAAATTCTTCAGAATCTATCGAAGAACAACTCTCTCTTTTGTATAGAATAAACAAACGAACCTTTGATGTATTCTCCTTAACCCATGAGTTGAATACTCAATAAAACATCAAAGAAAACTAGCAAAATATCCCCAGATATAAACCTTAATATCCAAAAAGAAGATCTGGAGGAGTAATCCTAAATTCAGAGCAACTTGCGAATTTATAGAATCTGAAATCGCGAGGTCCACTCGAGCGTGAGAATTGACGCTCGAGCGGGGACACTATATGAAGTGTTCCAAACCAGGATGTACGCTCGAGCAGGGATTTCGACGCTCGAGCGTGAAAACACGGATCATAGTATTTTGGCAAACATGCATACTTCTGGAACCAAGGATTCTCCGCTCGAGCGGACAAGCAACTTCGAAGGCAATTTTCCATTTTGCTTCGGGGGTACTGCCCCTCGACCCCGCCGTGGCGCTGCCCCAGACCCGCTAAGGGGCGTTGCCCCCTAGACCCCCGCGAGTTGACTGGGCAGCTCGATCCCCGTCATAATCAGCGAAGTGGCAATCTTAAAAGAATTAAACACCACAAACTTCTCTGCAAAGCACAATTCGGGTTGGATTCGCATCTAACAACTCATAGCCTCACTGAAATAAAAAGTACGAAAACAAATACAACTTAAAGGAGTTTTGTCAAACAGGATTGCCATGAATAAAAACCTAACAACCTGAAAATAGTTTTCCCAAATAGGGTGAGCCAAAATTCAATAGAAACAATCTAACACAATATATGAATCTTAACAAAGATATAAGTATGAGATGCATATTCAATGCTCATGATAAAATCATTTATAACTCTTTTGCAAAACTATGCCATGCCAAGCTTTATATCACAATTCATGTTATCTCAATTCATTCTATCTCATTTCATGATTCATTCACCGTTTTATCTCATTTCATGAGTCACTCACCAATTCATTTAGACAACCAAACTGAGGGTACAACTCAGTGAGTTTCTAACCAAAACAACCATTATACAAACACTTCTATTTGCCATTTTACGGGTAGTTCGTCCGCAGGAACCGACATCCATATATATATATAAGGTTTTCGGGACTTTCACCTTAGACACACAGGCCAACTTAATTCAATGGAGTCCATCCCATTTCTTCTCCCAAACATAGAGTACATCTCATTTTTCCTCCCACACAACATACATGTATAATGTATTAAAACATAGTCATATTCAATGACAACAGATAAGAGATCAGTTTCAATTCACCTGATCCTCATGCAATTTTTACAACAATCAGAGCTATCCTTCACCAATAGCCCAAAACAGATATTTCTAAACAGATATATAATCTTCAAGACAAATAAATTATCCGAATTTCCATTGGTGAGAGGTAATACATACCCAACTCCACCATTTATATAGACATCCATCCAATTTCATATTCCTAATGCCAATCTCATGTTATTATACAAAATAACTATTTGAGACAATTAGGGCAACTTTCCCATTTCTTCCGAAATCTACCCTGGGTATCAAAATCAACGAATTTATCATAATACAACCTCACATCCACTCCCATAACCAATTTTCATACATACATTTGAAAACCCCTCTTTTGATTTTAATCCAAAACCCTAGGTTTGTTCAAAATCACCCCAAGTTCTAATATTTCTCATACATCAACAAATAACTAAGTTAAAACTCATAGAAGAGTGTAGAAAGAACCTACATTAAGTTTAGAAGACCAAAGGAAGCAATGGAGAAACTTCAAAGACGCCGAAACCAAGTTCTATTCAGATCAAAATGTAGCCCTTGAGATTTTCTACCTTTTTAACAAAGGCACTCGGGTAAAGAAATCACTAGATCTAGGTGAAAATGTAGAGAGAGCGTAGGTTTTAGAGAGAGAGGCTCGATCTAGCGTTTTGAGAGAAAAATATATGAAAAAGTGATGTAAAAAGGTGCTGTTGTGATCTGATATACGCACAGTCCGCCCGAGCGCAGGAAGTGAAGCTCAAGCGTCAGACATAACAAGTTGTTCCGCTCAAGTGTGCTCGAGCACAATAAGTGACGCTTAAGTGCAAAATGCACACTCCCAGTAGTTTTGCAGACAACAGACCAATGCTCGAGTGCAAGAAAGGTTGCTCGAGCTGAGCCCGCTCGAGCGCAGAAGGAACCGCTCGAGCATAGAATATACTCTCTTAGTAGTTTTGCAGACCTGTAAAAGTACTGAGAGTTCACAAAGCTCGCTCGAGCGTAAGAAGTGCCGCTTGAGCGAAGAGGTAAAATCCTGGGCAACAAAAGTTTGAAAACTAAATAACCAACCTTTCCAAACACAACCATTACAATCCAATAACCAAATTTAAATATGTATAAGGGAAGCAAGACATGAACAACAATACAAAACCATGAAACCCGAATCCGGAAAGCAAAATGGGTTGGGTCTAAACCAGAATCGTTATAAAAAAAATTTAATCATCTTTGCAAACACAAATTTTTTTTATCAACAAAAGAAAACTCTATTGATGAAGAAAGTATAACATACAAAACTTACATCAACAAAGAGAGAAGAGCAGATAGCACAAGACCCTGAATTGGTGAGAAACCAATAAAGGAAACAAAAGAGAAGAGAAAAGAAAAGAACACAGAACAGAGTTACACAAGGGAATCCAGATACACATTCAACCACCCCACTACAGCTACACACACCCGAATTAGCCTACAGCCAGACCAGCATCAGCATAGAAGCAACAACCAACACAAAAATTTTAATTTACTAAAATAGTCAAAAACAAAAATAGTCTACTAAAATAACCAACTTTCCAAACGAGACCAACGTGTTCACGGTTTTAGAAGCAATTATTGCATATCCGAAAAGATATTTTTAGGTAAGCTAATTTTTTTTTTTTCAAGTTTAAATTTGAATTTGAGAAAATTTAAGATGTAAGTTTTACCACATGTCCTATTTTAATAATCTGAATTATTCATTTTGTAGGACCCTTTATATATATTATTTTGTAAAAAAAATAAGTTAATCCGATAATCACGTAACCTTTTTATTTTATGGCGTTTGTCTAAAAAAAATGAACAACTAATATTATTTTTTGAAATAAATCATTCATTTATTGAAAATAAACATAATAAAATAAAAAAAATTATAATTATGATATTAATTTAATTTCTTTACGAATAATATACCCAAAGAGCGGATACTAAGATTTCAAATACAATGTATTTTTTTTGAACAGAAATACAATTTGCATGAGTCTTCGGTTTCGCATACTTCTCAAGCCAAAGACTTTTTTTGATTGGAAAATAATCAATTTTTCTATGAGAATAAACACTCGGAAAATGATTCTGTGGGATTGTCACTAACTCTCTAAATAATAATTGGTCAACTGAGTCAAATAATCATTGGTCCACTAAGTCCGTCTCTCCCCCACTTACAAAAGGGGAAAGTATCTTTCTAAAAAAAAAAAATTTAATTAACACCTCTTTATAGTAAAATTTTAATGCGTTAATAATAAATACAAAAAAAAATTTCTTAAAAAATCTAACATATACTACTATTATCAAAATATTAAATTTTAAAATAATATAACTTTAATCTAGATGTTGATTTTTAATAAAATTAGTATTTTTATAATCATCTCATTAAGATCTATTAAATAAGATATATGCTGACTATGGACTTATTTTTTTAAAAAAATTATTATCGTCAAAATTGATATAAATAGTAACACATTACTCTATTTGAAGTAATATGTCACTCTATCTCACAATAACGTATTACTCTGGTAACATGTTACTCTCTGACAATATTGTCTAAGAAAAAAAAAAGAGGATATTTTACTTTATCCTTACTTAGTTATGCGTCTTCGTTGGGGGCTTTATAAATCGAAATAAATTCGATTGTCCTTTAATCAAACAACGGTCCAATGAAAAAAAAAAAAAAAAAAAAAAACCCCAATTGGGAAAGTCTACTAACTCAAACTTACCTATTCAAAATGTTTTGGGTGGGTGATTATGTGGTGAAGATTAATTTGTGTAGTGTTGAGTTTATGTGAGGTCCATGTGAGACGTGATGGAGATTAATTTATGGGTAATTTTTAAATTGATAAAGGTCAATTTGTAATTTTGCTCCCAACAATGGTGACTTTGGTTGAAAAATCAAGAAGTCTCGAAATAAATTTATCCACTCAAACTTATCTACACTTACCTCGGATACTCTACACAAAATTTATGATTGGTTCTGCTCATTAAGTGATTTGAACGGATTATTTCTAATTGAACCATATGAACTAAAATAAAAATAAAAATATTCCGGAAAAAATAGATGAAATTAATAATCTAAAAGATAAAATGAAAAAAATAACTAGTGAAGTTGGTTGCGTGCAAAGCACTCAAGCTAGTGCCAATACAAATGCCCACTATAAGTTGTAGAAATTTTTTTTTTTTTTTTTTTTTTTAATTGTAGTTAATTATTTTGTTTGTTAAAAGTTTAAAAACAATGAATTTGTAGTTTACAATAATCTATGAATGGTAGTTTTTGTATTTGTCTCTTAACTTGAATTATTACAAAAGAAAAACAACATACTCTAGATACATTATCAAGCTGAGCATTCCAATATTATAACACATAAATTGCTATTTTATACAATTAAGCTATCCAACAAAAAATTTTCATTTTAATATGTATCTTTGTTCTCCAAACTGTTCATGGAAAATGTTTGGGACCCCCTTTGGAGATGACCCCCACACCCCCAAAGTGATCTTGGCCCTCCATGTATGTGTGGGACCCACTCATATATGTTTGGAGTTCACATCATGAGTGGTTCAGATTTGTAGGAGTCTTGTAGGAGTGTAGGTCTCAATCATTATTCCACTATTCATGTAGGGCTCTATTGAGCACCTAGCATTTTATCATAAGCTAGACCCAAAGGTCTTTAGGCATCTACGTATTGGTTCAAATTCATATTACACAAACTGGCATCTTGGAAGAGGAAGTTGCTTTCATTTGGGGTGCGGTTAACTCTCATTAAATCAGTCTTGTCTTGTCTACCCATTTATTATCTTTCTATTTTTAAGATGTCTAGTTCAGTGGTTAAAGCTGTTGAAGGGCTGCAAGCATCTTTTTTATGGGGTGGATCTAACTTGAAAAAGAAGATTTACCTTGTCAAATGGGATGAGGTGTCCAGAAGTAAAGCTCATGGTGGACTTGGGATTAGGAAAATTCAGGATGTGAATGATTGTTTGTTGGCTAAATCAATGCACTCTGGAAGAGAGTTATTTGCAGTAGGTATAAACCAATTGGTGGGAGATGGTTGCCTGATTTCAATTCAACCGCTAATTGCTCAGTAATATTGGGGGGGGGGGGGGGGGGGGGTGGGTATTCTTCGTATTTCTCAATCAAATCCAAACCTTCTGAATTCATTCCTGGAGAGCACACAGAAAGTGGTTGGGGATGGGGCCAGAGTGAGTTTCTAGTTTGATCAGTGGCTTGGGAATCAGTGTGTAAAACATAGCTTCCTCAGACTATTTAGTTTGTCAAACAAACAGGACCTATCTCTGAAGTTGCTGATAGAGAGAAATGCTTGCTGCAATGGCTGGAATCTTACTTTTCGTAGAGCTTTATTTGCTTGGAAGGCGGAGGATTTGGAAAGATTGTACCTCTTGCTGAATCAGTCTCAGGTTCAAACCTTTAATAAGGATGATCAGTGGAAGTGGTTGCCTTGCCCATCTAGTCAGTTTAGCACCTCATCTCTTTATACTCTGCTAATGTCTTCAGGTTTTGGTTTTGTGGGGTACCTAAACTATTGTGGTTTAATGTCTCTCCTCCAAAAGTTCAGTTCCTTGGGTGGTTGGTATGGAAGGGAAAGTGAAAGACTTCGGAGTTCCTTCAACGTATTGGTGTTTTGGGTCATAATGCTTCAGTCAGTTGTGTGTTCTGCAGATCTCATGTAGAAACAGTGCCTCACGTTATGCTATGGTGTCCCTTTGTTTGGAGAATCTGGTCTGATCATTTAAATTGGTGGGGGCTACAATGGATTGTACCTGCTATGGTGGAGGGTCTACTTCATCGGTGAAGTGGATTTAAATGGAGAAAGTTGGAGAACAAAATATGGAGCACAATGCCCTTGGCAATTCTGTGGTCCACTTGGAGGTTCAGAAATAAAGCTGTGTTCACTAGTAAGGAACCTTTGCTAGGTGATATTTGTGAATGGATTAAGTTGAGAATTAGCTTCTTGGTGAAAGTGCATACCTCAGACTGCCCATACACAGTGCAGGACTTCATGTCCAACCTGCATCTGATCCGATATGATGGAGTTTAGGAAATTCCTGGGTGTGATAGCTCTGTTTGGGTTGGTTTTTTGTTTTCTTGGTTGGCTTTTCGCCAATCTCACGGTGCTTGCATGTGATTGGGTGCTCAAGCCGGTGCCAACATTGTTGGGATGGGCTTGTAATGCTATGATGCTTGCTGCACTTTACTTTTCTTGCTGTTTGGTGTAGCCTTATTGGCCTTCTTTCTTTCATTAATAAAAGTTCATTTTCCTGATAAAAAAAAAAGAAAAAAAAGAGAGTATAGTTAATTCAAATAAAAAAATTGAATTAAATAGAGTTAAATACATTGCATATATACAAATAGAAAGAGAGTAAAGACTATAAATTATAGAAGGTAAGATTGATATATATATATATATAAAACTTAAACTTTCATTCCCTCATAGTTGTTCCTAAATTCCATCTGTAGAGGACATAGCATGTTGAGTGATTCCTTTGCTCAACCAAAAACCAATATAGCATGAACAAAACATAGCAAGATGCCACCACCCCAAAAAATTAAAATTAAAATCTCTGAGGCAGAAGAAAACCTCTTCTTAATTAAGTGCATTTGTAGGAATGCCATAGCTATGAATTTGAATACCATCCTCCATAAGAGTACTTAGATTGAGAAAGTACAATACTCAATCCAACAAAAAGATTGAGAGTAGAGGAATTGCTCCCACACAAAGGAGTACAATTTACAAATCACATAGTAAAGGACAAAGAAAAGTTTCACAAAAAAGGGGAAAAAAATGGTGTGATTTCAACTAAACATAAATAAACGAAGGAAGTACGAAACAAAAGTCAACAAAAAAATATACCAACACTATTTGTTTGAGTGAAAATTAAATATAGATCCTACAATTAATGATGTATGGGCTTCTTTTTTTTTTTTTTTTTCGTGCGTGTGTGTGGTGACAATGAACTAAGATATTTAATTGGTATTTCATTTTATTTGAAGCAAATTAATTAGAGAACATGAAGGGAAAGAAGGTGAAATCACGAAGTAGCTAAAACAAAAATTAATTTGTTTGAATTTAACTAAATAAAAACAAACAATTATAGATTTAAAATTTAAATTTTGTCACCTTCACATAAATAACAATGAGCAAGTCTGTTATCTATTATCATAAGCAAATGCCTTTCGTTTTTTAGTTTTCAAGTTAGTGAACAAGAAATTATATGTTTTGAGACATCCATCAAACAAAGTAGTGTGTATAGTGAACTACGGAAAAATGGAAAAGAAAACAAACAATCCCCAACCAAAAAGGTTTCATCATGTCAACCTAATAATCGAAGTAGTAGCATTTTCACATATAAAGTATCCTATTGACATATTAACAAATCAACCATCTGTTAAAAAGACCAAATTTGATTAATACTTTATATAAATTCTAAATCCCAACTTTGGAGCCAAAAGTGCAGATTTGTATACAAAATAAAAATAAAAATGCAAGATATGAACTGAAAGAGAGGGAATATAAAGGATTTGACTTGAGGAGTAACCATCAACGGTGAGTAAACGAAAAGATTCCTTTTTCTACCATCGCACCTGTAAAACAAACAAAATAAAAATAAAAAATAAAAAAAATAAAAAAACGTTAACATGAGCAACAAATCACAAAGCAACAATGAAAATCATTTTCCTCTACTATAAATAAGCATGTGTTTAAGGCAGAGTTGTTTGATTAGTTATCGTGAACTTAATCATTTCATAGGAGAAATAAACAAATCGATTTGCTAAGTTTTCTATGATTAGAGAAGCCAAAAAACTGAAATTTGGAATATGACAGGTGTTTAAACAAAGCATGTGATATATTACAAAAATAAAAATATTATAAATTGAAAACTAATAATAGCTCATTTGGACTAAGTTGGTGTCACACTCATCATGATTCCATTGTATTGTCAAAAATTAGCTAATGTGACGAATTATAGTGTGAATGATGGCATTGATGGAAAGGTAGCTATAGTATATTGCAAGAAAGTTCTTCAAAAGCAATATTTTCGTTAGTTAATAACAAATTAAAAATAGTCCCACTAATCTAGTATTAAGATTAAATTTCTAAACTGAGTGTGATCTCGGGGTTGAGATAACAACCTAAGAAATCTATGACTACATTCTACTACTGCTCTGTTAGCAGTTTTAACTCCATTTCACGCTCCTAAACCTAAGCAATATGAAAACCCTAATAAAACCCAAAGTATTCCAATAAACCTCAAGTTAATTTAGGAGAATATTTAGAATATACACAATATCCATATGAAACTGTTTGCATAAAATTCTTGCCGTTTGAGAGACATAGATTTGTGAAGAAAATTAGTAGCCAATAAATTATCACATGCAAGAACTATTGAAGCAACATTTTCAACTAACATGCATTAACCATTTAAGCTAATTTTCAACTCGCTGCAAGCTAAAATGAACTTAAACCCCCAAAAAATAAAAAAATAAAAAAAAATTCAAGAAACTAATTTTTATATAATCACATGCTTTTAAAATTAATTCAAGTACTTGGAATTCCCTTAGGGTTCTTTAATTTCATATTCAAGAAATTAATTGTTTTTTTTATACAATCACAACAAAGTTAAAGGATCATAATTTTTGTAATAAAACATCGATTGTTTTAGATGAACAAATTTTAAAAAAAAAAAAAAAATTGTGTTCAACCCATTAAACAATCCAATTTCACAATAAGCAATTGACATTGAACATACTTTTCCCAACTCACATTCAAGGAGTTTATAAAAAAAAAAAAAATCACAATCTAAAACAATAAAATCACATGCTTTTAGAATCAATTCAAGAACCTAGAGTTCCCTTAAGGTTCTCTAATTTTAGATAATTTTGGAGTTGCTCAATCAAAACCTGATTTTTCAGTGAAAATTCCCAAATCAAAACCCTAATTTGAATCTCCAAACTTGGTTGAAGGGTGAAAGTGTTCTTCTCCACGCGTGTTAATTTCTTCCATCTCCTTCCGCCCGTCTTCTCTCTCTATCTCTTCGTTCTTCTCTGGTTCAGAGCTCTCTCCTCTCTCTCTCTCTCTCTCTCTCTGCATATTTTCTTCGTCCATCTTCTCTTTCTTACTCGTTCTTATGCTGTTTAGGGTTAGGGTTGGGGTTGGGGTTGGGGTTGGGATTTGGGGTCTGATGGAGAGAGAGAGAGAGAGAGAGGGTTTGGAGAGTTTTTGTAGAGAGATGAAAACACAGAGAGAGATAGTACAACAGAGAGGAAGTGAAAAGCGTCCATTTTTCAGAGTTATGGCTCAAAACGAAATCGTTTTGGGGTTTAAACAAAGGGGTAATAGTGTAATTTCAACGAGGCCGAAATTTTCGTCAATTAAACATTCGTTCTTTACATATAGACTAGTATATGCGCGTGGCTAAAGGCACGGTGCAATTAATTTATTAAATTTCTTACTAAAAATCTGAAGTCAATATATATATATATATATAAATCCGATTGGTTTTGACTTTCAAATAAATTTTGTAAAATTATTCAGGCATAAATGCCCCTTAAAAAAATTAATGTAAAAATTGAAAAGGTAATTTATTATAAGAATATGTCTCTTGGCTTTGTCACCGAGGTGGATAACAAAGTTTTGTTAATTTTTTTTTTCTTTTTCAATCTTTAAACAAATAACACCACTCCTATTATCTCCCTCTTTCTTTTTTTTTCTTTCTCTTTTTCTTTTTTCTTTTTTGTTCACTATTTCTCACTTGCCTTGTGAAGACATTACATTTTAATAGTAAAACATAAACCACTTTGATCACCATATATTTTCTATTTTATTTTTTTGACAGAATCCAATTTAAATTTTGAGTTCAAATTTGTCCACCCACAAAAAAAAAAAAAAAAAAAAGCATATAACTACTATTTTGTTTTGTTTTTTTTTTTTTTTTGAAAATGGTGTTACGTTTCTTAATAAATATAAATATTTCTAATGAAGTTCTGTCCGTTAATAATCAAGCTACTTAATTTTTTTCATTTTTTTATTTATTTAAATTTTGAGTTCAACTTTGACAATCAATTTTTTTTTTTTTTTTTTAAATTTCCACAAACATTTTTTAACATAACCATAAAACATTAACATTGTCCTACACTAACTACAAATCCTTCTCCAAATAGGGAATTTCACATGCCTTTTGCCTCCAAATCCTTCTCCAAACTTTGACATAAATCCCCTATTTTCTTTTTACCTTGGAAAATGCTATGGAGCCTAAATAATCTACCAAATTCTTTTTTATCAAACCTCTCACATGTGTGGATCCCACACAAACCCACATGTGTGTAAGTCTCACACTCATGTGAGAGGTTTGATAGAAAATTTGATAGACTATTTGGAATACCTAGCATAACTCTTTTACCTTTCCTATACTAACTACAAAAACTCATAAATCTAGGGCATGCTCTTCACTTTAAGGTCATGTTTGTTTGGCTCCATAGGTGGGGGATTGGACTATCAATCCTGCGGGTTATACATAGCCCATGTTTGGTTGACAAAAATAGAAGGGGACTAGTAGTTCCATGGGATTATGAATACACTCACATTGTAGGATTAGCTTTCCCATGGAAGGGGTGGAATGGGTAATCCAATCCCATGGGATTAGGTGGCCAAAAAAAATATTTTTGCCATTACATTACAAAAACAACAAAGCTAATTATTATACAATGAGGGTGTTTACGTAATTTTATATATTTAATCCTAACATACTAATATCACCACACTAGTACACAAACAAACACTCTTTATCATACATCTCTAAACACTACAGTAATAATCTCCTCACTCAATTTTACTGTACACATAATCTCATCCAACTTAATCTGCCAAACAAACGAGGCGAAGAAGTCTCATAAAACCCATAAAAAAATAGGGACCAATTTCACACTTTGAAAACCATCAAGCCATACAACATTTCCTTAAGAAGTTCCTTTCTCAAGATGCTCCTCCATCTACCCTCACTCATTTTATATAGAATAGAATGAATTTATATATAAATAAATTTTGTTGAGGTGTGTTTAAGAATACTTATTAAGATATAGAAATACTTGGCACATGAAATGATTAATTAAAGGTGACATTATATATATATATATATATATTTGATTTTTTGTTTTTAACTCGCCAACATATTCAAAATTATGTCCCAACTAATTTTGAGATGCATGTATTTTGCATATACCAACTAATTTCCATCATTTGTACATTCTTGAAAATATACAACCTCAAAAAAATTAACAACCATATATGACAGTCAAATGTTTTTTCAAATTAAATATTTCAAGCTCTCTGATTTTCAAAACCCACACTAGCTAACATGTCGGCCCTGAATTTTAAGGGGCCCTTAGGGGTCCTTCCAGGCTCAGCCTTAAGGGCAGGCAAGAGAGACTTGCACCTTGGGCCCCTAAATTTGGGCTGAAAATAGGGGCTCCCAAATATAATTTTGTGTTTTAGATATAAAAAAAGGCCCAAATACTATAGGCCCAATTGAATATGGGACCCAAAAAAAAAAAAAAGATACACAATCCACAGATCTTAAGAGCTGCAGCCTGTTGTGCCAAACTAGACTAAAAAAAATAATATAAAATAAAAAAAAAAAATTTTGGTAACTATACTTGTTACAATAGCCTCTGAAGAAAGAAGTTTTTCAAAGTTGAAGTTAATCAAATCTTACCTTCAGTCAACCATGTCACAAGAAAGATTGAATATGTTAGCTTTATTATCCATTGAAAATGATATGGTGGATAAATTTGATTATGCAAACTTCATTAGTGATTTTGCAGCTAAAAATGTGAGAAGAGTAATGTTTATGTGATAGTTGGTTCAATTGTAAACTAGATATTGCTAAACTATAAAGTAATAAGGCCAGATTTTTATTTTTTTGAATATTTGTAATGATTGCTTCCTTTCTTAATATATGAAAATGAATTTTTGTTTATAATTTTAATGATTATATGTGCAAGTAAATTTTTTTATGGCCACAAACAAATAAAAAAGTTGTTATAACTCATCGTTTTATTCATGAATTATTTTTTTTTTTCAATGTAAGAGGGCTTCAATTTCCGGAATTCGCCTTGGGCCCCTTAAATATTAGGGCCAGCCCTGGGCCCTTCTATTTGTTTCTTACAATCAAAAAATTTAGCTCCCATTGAGATTAAATAATTTTGTTTAATTTTTTATTTTTTTTTTTCAGATCCGAAATTATACTTCCTGAGTGGCATGACTATATAATAAAAAGTCCACACAAATTCACAAATTGTCATCTGAAAATAATATGTTTTGCATAAATTAAAGCACAACAAAGATTTGTGACTTCCATTGAAGCACCAAACCAATGAAAAATAGCAACAAGCATAGAATTAGAATTGATTTATTGTATACCCATATAACAATAAATTGAATTCATGGATAGAACAACACAACACAAATTAGGACAACAACTATAATTAGGGCTAACTGAGGGCAACAACTACAATAGTGAAAAGCCATAATTAACCGTGCTAAGTAGCTTAAACAATTACAGCCCTAACTGATAATTAAGGCCAAACAATTATATCCTTAAATAAATCAGGGCTCACATATGGGAACAAAGATTAGGGCTAAGAGCATCTCTAATCCTTTACATTTTTTTTTTTATCACCAAGGAACCATCCTAGTTGGTAAGGGTGTTTGCTACTTTTCTCACTGACTAGGGTTCGAATTCCTTACTACTCAAGTGGGAGTCCGACGGTTTAGATAGATCGGCTAGCTTCTCCCAGTTTGGCTTATAAGGGTGGATCATAAGGGTCCTGCCTTTGGGGTGTTCTGGGCATAATAATAATAAATAACAAAATAAAGTGCTGCTATTAGCACCCCATAAATTATTTTGAACCCCCTAATTTTTAGAATTTTTTTATTACAATAATAACCTCAAATAAAATTACTACAAAGGATATTATTAATTTTGGGACACCCCATCTCACAATTACACACCCATTATATCATGAATTAGGGTTTATGAGCACACCCATCTGCATCACCACCCATCCATCTTCCCCAAATCCCACCTTCAAAACCTATTGATCCCAGAACCTTGAAAACTCTTTCGCGGCAATATTCCGACGGTAACGGTGGCAACCATTTGATTATCTACACTTTCTCCGGCAACGACAATAAGTGAAAGTTTGTCTGGCAACCACAATTCCATAACACGAGAGAAGTAGAACAATAAAAGCTTAAAGGAGGTTCATTGCTTTGATGTTGTTCTTATCTCAGAGGAGATTGGTTTTGTAAGGGTAAGTTTCTGGAAAAAAAAAAAAAAAAAAAAAAGGCAAAAATAATAAAATCTTTTTGTCATTTTTTCGAGACTAAACTCCTGAACATATAATCGAAATTCGGGAACACAAGTCTGAACATTTTTTATTTGTTCGGGAACTGATAACCGAACATTTATTATTTGTTCGGAAACAGGTAATCGAACATTATTCATAGGTTCGAACATATTTTACTGAGAAAACTAAACCAATTATTATAAAAAAACATTTTTGTAAGAGAAGAAATTATTGTGAGAAAACTATGAAATTATGTGTGTGTGTATATATATATATATATATAGAGAGAGAGAGAGAGAGAGCATACCAATTGTGACAATCGTGGATAAAGTAACAGATAGTAATCACATTGCCTCTTCTTCTTCTTCTTTGTGGGCTTTGTTAGGGTTTTTTTGGAAGTGGGGTTTTTTTTGGGGTGTAGGAGTGTGTGAGGTGTGCATTCAATGGGTGGAATGTTTTCACAATGATAATTTTGATGTTAATTGGGGGAAAGAAATTTTAAGAGTTTCAAAATTTATAAGTGGGGTCCAAAGAAATGGTAATCTAAAATAATTCATAGGATGCTAATAGCACCATTCAAAAAAAATCCTTTACATTTTCTTTTAAATTTGATGAAAAAGTACTCAAAAATCATGTTCAATCATTTCATCAAATGTTCATCAAATCAAGAGGGTGTCATTTTATTCATCAAATTGAGGACTCAACAAATCATTCATCAAATTTAAATTTGATAAAAATTTAAAAAGATGAAGCATTGAAGATATTTTTTTTTCATCAAATTTGATGGAAAAAATAAAAATTGGGATAAGAAAAGAATTTTTAAAAATATTTTGACAAAAATTTGATAAAAATTGAAATAGTTCATATCAAATCAAGCTTTGTAGTTAAATTTAAAATCAATTACATAATTTTTTTTAAAAAAAAAAGTAATTCCATTAAAATTTGATAAACAAATAAAGAGAGAGAAGAACTCACATATTGATTTCGCTAGACGGCTGATTCTCATCGCCGCGGCTAGACGATGTTTGTTTTCTCGCCGAGAGAGTGAAGAGAAGAATTTTTTTTGATATAGGGTCACACAGATTGGGCCTTTTGTATATTTAGGGTAAACTATTAATATATCTTAATAGTTGGACTTAATTCCTATTAAATTATATTAAAAATAAATCATACTAAAATTATTACTAAAAATAATTTTTTGTGACGATTTTTTATGTATATCATTAAAAATTGACAATTAATGACTTTTTTTTTGTTACGATTTTTATAGATTGTAACTAAAATTTATAATTAGTGGCTTTTTTGATGATGAATTTTTCAAACTGTCGCTAAAAGTTAAAAATTAATGACATTTTTTTGTGACTATTTTTTTTTACTATCGCCAAAACTTATAGTGACATTTTTTGTGATAAATTTTTTAAATTGTCACTAAAAATTGATAATTAATGGCTAATATTTGATAAATAAAAAAAACCATTATTTATTAAAAGACTTATTAAATAATAAACTGAGATTTACACGTAAGTCTCCTGTATATATTTAAGAGTGTACTAGACTAAAGAATTTGAGAGCTCTATTTTCAATCAAAATTTGGGACGCGGCCTAAGCCTTTGTCGTCTGTGCTCACGGCCAGGCCTGCTGGCTGAGGATTTCTATACCCAATTTAGGTGTACGAGCTGAAGAATTTTTTTCATTGCAAAAGTGACACATTCCCCCTCTCTCTCTCTCTCTCTCTCTCTCTCTCTCTCTCTCTCTCTCTCTCTCTCTCTCTCTCTCTCTCTCTCCTCTCTCTCTCTCTCTCTCAAAAATTAAAAAATAAAAAATGAATAAATATCAACTACTCGACACCATATTGACTCAAACACCTATATTGTCAATTCTGAAATAATAATGTGTATGTTTGGTGCAGCTTAAAAGTTGTTTATTTCAGCTTTCAGCTTAATTTAAACTATTTTGATGTGTTTGGTTTAGCTTATAGCTTATAGTTTATAGCTTTTTGGAAGTCAGAAATCAGCTTATTCTTTGAGTGGGGCAAGAGATGCTTAATTTATAAGTCAGAAATCAGTTTATGTTCATAGTTATAAGTTATAAGCTGTTTAGGCATAAACTATAAGCACTTTCCCACAACTCTACCAAACAGGGCCAATACATTGACTCAAACACATGTATTGTCAATCATGAAATGAAAAATTTACTACAGTTTTTTTTGTCTTTAGTGAACTTTTTTTTTTTTTTAGTTAAATTTTTTTATTTTTTTGGTTGTATCTAATCTAAAAGCATCTATAATGTAACATTGTTTATGAATAAATTTGAAAAAAGGTTCACTAAGGACTAAAAAAAAAAAAATTAATTTTAATTTTTTTGTTTTGAATTTTTTATTTTTTGCATCTTTAGTGAATTTTTTACATCACATATGGAGCTGATGTGTTAGTGATGTGACAAATTCTGTTTTTTTTTTTTTTTAATGAAAGTTAGTCTAGGTGTAAAGTGTGAAGGATTGCAAATGAAGGGCCAAAGTGGAAATGATTAAAAACATGAAGGGCCAAAGTAGAAAAAATCAAACTTAAAGGGCCAAAGTGGGAAGTATTGTAAACATGAAGGATCAAAAAGTGAATGATTGGAAACATAAAGGGCCAAAGTGAAAAATTAATGAAATTTTAGGGGGGCCAAGCGTAATTTACCCTAACATTGTTAGTAAGATTATTAGTATGTGTAGTTCTTTTATGCTTCAACATGAAATTGTAGACCTCACGCCTTCCAACAATTACAATCTTATTAAGAGTTTAATGATTTGAATCTTCTCACTTGCTTGTGATTTATTTCCCGAATTTTTATTTAAGATTTCTCTCATCATTTTGAGATTATTTTGTATTAATTAAGTGTTATATTTTATTTGTAATATCATAAATTAATTATAAAAAATATATTTTAGCATAGGATGTTAAGTTTCTATTTACATAACAAATATTTCTTTTTACACCCACCTTTTATCCCTATTTAATTTTTTTAAAAAATTTCCCAGCCTCCCATGATCCCATCTTCATAATAACACAGCACAGTCCAACATCCACAATCTCATGAAAAATATTATAGAATCATATTATAACATACATTCATAACATATTATTCCAATGGTGATTATTCAGTACTCCCGAAATATGGACACGTGATGCTCCATAAAGTTTTAATTGGTGGAAAGACACAAGGGTGCACGATTTATGTTAGTGATGGGGGAACAACATGGGGCTAAGTAATTAGTGATCGGTTTGGAGTATGAACACGTGGTGCTCCAAGAATATTGAATAATTTCCCTTATTCCAAATAGAAATGTGTACCCATCCAAAGAATAACAATTATTTTAATTATATTTAATGATACGTAGTAAGTATCTTATTCAAAGTTCAAGATTGCCTAGGCCTTTGGAGATATAAGATTTTATTTCTTCTCGTCAAATTTCCAAACTCGAATTAAATTGCCATGATTTAACAATATTTATCTCAAATAAAGCACCGGATATTGCCAAAATGCCAATCAAAACCTATTCTAGTAAGTAATTCCTCAGATCAACCGAGAAATGAAGGTCATGTTTGACTATGGTATTATTTATAGAACTAGTGAAAACAACACCCAATTTTTTCAACTTAGAGTCATAACTAATCCAAGCTTCATTTTCTATCTCATGAGTTATATCTATTCTGCTTCAAAAGATTAGTACTGCAGATAATCCGGCCGATATGCTCACAAAAGTGGTTTCTGGGATCAAGTTCCAATACTATTTGGACTTGGTCAACATCTCTCGGAACTGAGCACCTTCGGGTGCATGGCAATGTTGATCGATCACTATGTTGGATAAGAGAATCCTCGCCAAGGTGGAAATTTGTTGAAGATTGGGCTACAGATTCAGCCGAACTACTCACATGGGTAAGGGGGTGATTTGTTGGAGATTCACCCCATGTGAGGAGTGATCTCTTCTCCATGTGAAAGCTTGCCAACTGACAAGTCACAAGGTGGACGACTACTTTTGTGTGAAGGAACAGCTGGCCATGTGCAAGGCCAGCAAACCTCTCCACCTTCTGTGAGTGTATAAAAAAATAGGCCAATGTAAGAGTTGAATAGAGAAAAAAAACTATCAGTGTGGTGCTCTTTTTGTAATTTTGTATTTCTCTCCATAAGTGAAATCCGCTGCCCGTAGACATAGGCGATTTGCCGAGCCACGTAAACCATTGTGTGTTCCTACTTGTGAGATTGTTTTCTACCTCCTTGGCACGACAAATTAGTATCAGAGCATCGTGTGCCAAAAACAGAGCATCCGCAACTTTATTTTCTGGTAAAACTGAA
>JAPPVO010002662.1:0-18594 GCA_030407325.1 Camellia japonica | reverse complement strand
TTAAGGTAGTGGACGCTTGTCTCGTGTATTCAGCGCAGAGCTATTTCTTTTGCCCTCGGCTAGTTGACTTTCCAAACGAGGGATGGTGGTAACACTGGATGTGCAGTAGATCTGCTGTTGACATCACTTGGCGTTGCCCCTGGTTTGATCTGCCTGAGATGAGCTACAGCATGTCCTGACAGCCTGGCATTCAGTTGGTTGGCTTGACACACTATGTCTTCTACTTCCCATTTCAGTTCAGGCGTTAGTTTGGTCATGAACAGACTTGCCCGGAAGAGAGGATAGAGTATCCAGCTTCATTTTCGATCCGAGGCTCACAGCTAGCTTGATATACCACAACATAGAGGACTAGAGAACTTCTGGCCCTTGCTCCCACTTTCAGTTGTGCCCTTTCTAGCAAATGCATAGCTTGGCTTGAAGACGAGGCACAAACCGGGCCTACTTTGGCATCCAAAGCTTCCACAAGCTTTGGGAGGGGGTGCAGGAACACCTGACTATGCCCGAAGTTTATTGCTTTAATTTGCACTTTTAAGTTTTCTTTTGGAATGTAATAAAAAGCAACTTTAATTTGTATCGAGAGTCAGAGAACTCTATGTTGAAATCAATGAAATTGAAGGTTGTGGGTATTGAAAATTTTTCGTTTGGTCCAAAAATGGTTTAAGTTGTAAAAAGATTAATTTGAACAAAATCAACTTTTATTAAAACTTTTCAAAACCATTTTCGATATGGATCACAACTGGACACGCCAGGAAACTATCCTTGAGATGCACAACCCCGAATCCAATAACTGGAAAGTTGCCCCTTATCTAAATAGCACTACACTGGAGATCACAACCGAACTCTTGAATGCAGAAAAGACAAAGATGGCCAAGACAATCACATGGACACAGTTGATTAGGAAATGTTTATGGCTGGACTTTAGAATGAAGTTGCCTACGTATCCCAAAGATGGGAATCAAGCCTTACGTAGTTCGGTTTAGGTTCACTCGGGTTTTAACACTCTCCTTTTACACTCTAACTTTTGCCAAGGCTGCTCTTTCGGGGTTTTCAACCTTGCGAGCTCAGTTTTTCTCATTTCAAATTTTTTGTGCTCTAACTTGTGCCTAGGTCGCCCTTTTGGGTTTTCGACCTAGTGAGCTCTCAGGGATAGTATTTCTTCAACTTGTCCATGTTGACTGGTTGGGAGAATTCAAGGCCATCTAGGTCCATAAGAACGACAGCTCCACCCGACCAAATAGACTTGATGATGTAAGGACTAGTCCAATTAGGTCTGAACTTGCCCCTAGGGTCGTGGATGGGAGCTCGGTTGTCTTTGAGCACCAAATCCCCTTCTTTTAAATTCTTGGACTTAACCTTCTTGTTGAAAGCCCTAGCAATTCTTCGTTGATAACCTTGGACGTGATACAGTGCTTTCAGCCTTCTCTCGTCGAAGAGCATGAGTTACTCAAATCTACTTTGCTGTCAATCTGCCTCCACTATCTGGCACTCAGCCATTACCCGCAGTGACGGAACCTCAACTTCGATAGGCAGAGTAGCCTCCATCTCATAAACCAAGGAGTACGAAGTTGCCCCAGTAGAAGTTCGAATTAATGTCCGATAGCCCCAAAGAGCAAATGGCAGCTTATCTGGCCAATCCCTGTAGGTTTACCATCTTCTGTAGAATGTGCTTGATGTTCTTGTTGACGGCCTCAACAGCTTCGTTGGTTTGCGGCTGATATGTGGATGACTTATGAAAAGCCACATTGTCTTTCTCCAACAAGTCGATCACTTCCTTCTTGAAGTGGGAACCATTGTCCGAAATAATCTCATTTGGGACCCCATAGCAACAGATAATGTTGTTTCTGATGAACTTAGCCACATGTGATGCTTTCAGCACTACGTAGGATTGGGCCTCAACCCACTTTGTAAAGTAGTCTATCGCCACCAAGATGTACTCATGCCCGTTCGACCCTTTCGGAGTAACTACCCCGATAACATCAATCCCCCAGACTGAAAATGGCCATGGCAAAGTCATGTTGTACAGCTTTGACGACGGTATGTTCATGCAGTTTGCATGGATCTGGCATTTGTGGCATCGCCGAACAAAACCAATACAATCCTCCTCTATGGTTGACCAGTAATAACCCTATCTGAGAATCTTCCGAGCCAGCATTACCCCGCTCATGTGCACTCCGCACTCTCCTCCGTGGATGGCCTCCATTAGGCGCTTAGATTCTTCAGCATCAACACACAGTTTATGCATTCCAAGATGACCCCATTTGTACAGTTTATCCCCGCAGACGATGAACTGAGCAACCATTCTTCGTATCGCCCTCTTATCTTTGGAATTTTCCCCTGGTGGATAAGCCTCTTTTTCCAAGAAGTTCCAGATATCATGGTACCAAGGGTTTTGATCTTGTACTTCATCTATAGCGGCAATCAGCTCGTAGGCCGACACATACCGCTGTTTAATGATAATTGGACGCATCCGGACTCCCAAAGGGATATCTATCATGGAAGATAGAGTTGATAGAGCGTCAACGAACCGGTTGCTCTCTCTTAACAAATGGGTGAAGGTTAACTTCTCAAACCTGGGAATTAGAATGTCTAGGGTTTGGTGATAAATTTTCATCCTTTCCTCTTAACCTTCCAGTCTCCTTTCGCTTGAGACACAACCAGGTTTGAGTCCCCAATGACGTCCAACTTTTTTGCCCTTAGTTCCAAGGCGGCTTCCAAGCCAGCGATACATGCCTCATACTCTGCCTCATTGTTCGATACTTTGAACCGGAGTTTGAAAGCTAAGGGTATGTGGGAATTGTCAGGCGCTATCAGGAACACCCCTATCCCATACCCGTACTGGTTAGACGCTCCGTCAAAGTACATAGTCCAGACCTCTTCTTCAAGTTGCAAAATGGCCTCATCCAGGAACAGATACTCTATTGCTTCATCCCCTTCCACTGGGTGATCGGCTAAGAACTCCGTTACCGCTCTCCCTTTCACAGACTTGCGAGTCATGTACTTCAGATCAAATTCGGAGGGAAGAAGTAACCAACGGGCTAGCCTACCCGTAAGTGCTGGTTTCTCGAAGAGATATTTGATGGGATCTAATCTCGAAACCAGAATTACAGAGTGAGCTAACAGGTAGTGCCTCAACGTCTTGGTAGCCCATACCAAGGCCAAACAAGCCTTCTCAAGCGAAGTGTAACGGGTCTCATATTCCAGCATTTTCTTGCTCAAGTAGTAAATAGCCTTCTCCACTTTATCCTCAGATTCCTACGCAAGCATCCAACCCATTGTCGTGTCGGTTAGTGATAGATACATAATCAACGGTTTCCCCGACTCTGGCGGTGACAACACAGGTGGGTTCTGTAGATATTGCTTGATCTACTCGAAAGCAACTTGGCATCGGTCATCCCATTAGAACTTCTTTCCTTTCTTTAGAAGGCCAAACAATGGTTCACAAGTCAAGGTTAATTTTGCAATAAACCGTCTTATGAATTGCACTTTACCCAAAAAGCCTCGCACCTCATTTTCAGTCCTCGGTGGTGGCATTTCTAAGATGTCCTTGATCTTGGAAGGATCGACCTCGATGCCCCTTTGCGTAATCAAGAACCCTAGCATTTTCCCTGCTGTAACACCAAAAGTACATTTCTAAGGATTCAGTCGCAACTGATACTCTCTGATCCGTTGGAAAAATTTCTTCAAGGCGGTGTAGTGGCCCTCTCTTTTCTTGGATTTGACAATCATATCATCCACGTACACCTCAACCTCTTTGTGGATCATGTCGTGCAAGATAGTGGTTACAGCCCGTTGATAAGTAGCCCCAACATTCTTTAAACCGAACGGCATCACCCTATAATAGTAAGTCTCCCACGGGGTGGTAAAAGCAGTTTTCTCCTTGTCTTCGGGTGCCATCAGAATCTAGTTATACCTGGAAAATCCATCCATGAACGAGAGCAATGCATGCCCAACGGTAAAATCCACCAATTCGTCAATATGCGGCAGAGGAAAGTCGTCCTTCGGACTGGCTTTGTTCAAATCTCTGAAGTCCACACATACCCGAATTCTTCCATCTTTCTTCGACATTGGAACTATGTTGGCTAACCAAGTAGGATACTCAGATACTAACAAAAACCCTGCATCAATCTGCTTGGTGACCTCTTCCTTGATTTTCAGAGCCCAGTCCGAGCGGATCTTTCGGAGCTTCTGCTTAACAGGCCAGGCCTCTGGGTCAAAAAGGATCCGGTACTGTATAATCTCAGGATCGATTCTAGGCATGTCTTCGTAGGACCACGCAAAAACATCTTTGAAATCTTTTAATAAAGTGACTAAGCGCTCGCGTTCCTCCGAAGACAACGTGGACCCGATCTGGACCAGACGTGGATCCTTCTCAGTACCAACATTAATTGAGGTGATTTCATCAACCAAAGGTTTTACAAACCTCTCCTGCTCTCGATCAATCAAATGTTTTTAAACCGGAGGAATTTCTTCCTCGTCGTTTTCATCAAAGTTTTGAAAGTCCTGATTAATGCAATAAACTAAAGGCACAAAAAAGTACTCAAAAGTAGTAGCAATACCATTCTCATTAATAGCTTCCAGTTCGTTTGATTCTTCAATTACAACCGACTCAAAGGAAAATGAAAAAGACGACCTGGACTTAACAACGGCATTCAAGTTATCAACCCCAGGAATACTGGACTCTGACTCAGACGAAATAGAATCTGATTTTGACTCCACAGACTCTATGGAATCTGATTCTGGTTCGCTACCCGACTCAGAACTGCTAGATAAAAAGCTTTCCTCGTATTGCCAGACGATGGAGGGTGCGATGGATGCATCCAGAATGCTAGAAGAAGGGCCCACAGCCATTTGATCCCTAATCATGGAAACAGAGAAATCATCCCCCAAGCACTCCGGTATGATCTGAGGATCTGAGAGAAGACAAGCCAGCACTGCTCCTATCTCAATTTCTATGCCATCAGACTCATCCTCTTTGCACTGTTCAGCCTTAGCTGGTGGGTTAGTCTGCTCTTCCGCAACTTCATCCCCTGGCAACTGTAAATCAAAAAAGATCTCAAAGCCAGGTAAATGCCACTTCTCCAAATTCAGCCATGGCTCTAGAAAGCCGCCAAAACAGGAAATCTTCCCCCTCCCGGACAAAGCGTCCGTTCAAGGTTCCTTGGATAGGTCTGTGCACCAGCTCGTAGTGCTTCCCTGCTTGCTTAGCCTTGGCTCTTCCAACCATTTCTCTTCCCTTCCTTGCCCAATCCTCCTTAGTAGGCGAGTAACCTAAACCAAATGTATAAGGGTTGTGTGGCACTTCGGCCAATGCAGCGACGCCCTTCCGACCACTCCGTCCCAGTCCCATTCCAGGCATGTGTTGAAGCTTGTTCATAAGGTAAACAGATTGCGCACTAACGTACAGTCCCTTATCAACAACTAGCATATCCTGTACTACCCGAGCCTCAACCAAGGTGAATCCCTACAAAAACACATCCTTGACGCCATGCTCAATTTCCGAAACCGGTATAGAAACCTCTGGCGACGAATGTATGGAAGAGTTCCCAAAAACAATTGCCACCCCCTTCCCGTGGGGGTACTTCAGCATTTGATGTAAGGTGAAAGAGACAGCTTTCACCTGGTGCAGCCATAGCCGTCCAAGTAGTAGATTGAAGGTGGTTGGAACATCTAAGACATGAAACTCGATGTCCTACTGCCCCGGGCCAACCTCAGTTTTGATTTGTACTGTCCTCATCACCTTCCGACTGGTGTTATCATAGGCCTGAATTACCTAGCTGTTGGTGCGAAATTTGCGGGCTTCAACCTGATAGCATAGGCCGTACGCGACGGACACACATTGATTGCTGATCCCGTATCAACCAGGACAACTAGTATCCATTTTTCCCTACACTCTGCAGAGATGTACAACAACTTGTTATGATCTGAGCCCTCAGGCGGTAATTCTTTGTCTGTGAAGGTTAAGGTCGGTGAAGCACCACCCGGGAACACCAACCCTACCAACTGCTCGGGCGTTGTATCAATCGAAAGCTTAGCCTTGTCCATGGCTAAAAGAACGACTTGTCTATGCACCCTCGAGGTCATAAGCAGTCCCCAGATGGAGATGTCTGCTTGAATTTTCTTCAACTGCTTCAATACAACTTCCTCCTCCAGCAGTTTGTCTTTCTGTTTCTCTGCTTCTTTGTCTTTCCCTGACACCTCTGGCTGGTCTAGGTATGGGGGCTTAAAGTACCGGCCACTCCAGGTCATATGATCCACTTCTTCGGTGTACAAGTATCGTCTGGTTGATTCTGACCCTAGTCTTCATCCGTATGGGCAAGACGCAAATCATCGTCTTCCCACCACATCCCCTCGGCAACTGATAAACAACTATCCGATCCTGCTGTAGCTGTTTCTATGTTCACAACACATTTTGTCCCCGTAGGACCCTTGGCTTTTCTAGCCCTGTTATCATTCTCGATTTTCTTTTGTTCAAACTGCTTCAACGCGGCCTCCTATTCAGTGTCTGCTGTATACAAACTGCCTAATTCCCGAGCAAAATTCTTAGCACCAGTGCTCTCCGACAACTCCTCCTTATTCTTGGCCATTCCAGCCACCGCAGATGTTCTTGTTTCTAACAGTCCCTGCCCTGGTAGAGATCCCTCATCAATATCCGGCTCGTCACTGAGCCACCCTATAGTATCTGTTGCTCTGTTCGCATCAAACCACCCAACCTGTACATCCCCAAAGTCTTGTTCATCAAAAAACTGAAGGTTGCTGATATCCTCCTCGAGCTCGGCTAGATCATCCAGCCCTGACTCAGTCCATCCTCCCGGATGACATTTACCTCCATCCCAGTTAGTAACTCCACCCTTGGCTTAGCCTAGCTTGCTAGCACGATATAGCAGCAAGGGTTGTATGCGTCCTCAGTTATGCTCACGGCGCCCTCAAGCATGCCTTCTACCACGGCCACCACCACGGGTTCAGGTTGGGATAGGGACGTGCTCATCATGCACAAGTTTATGCTATCTGGGATGAACACCTCAGGCTTAGGCAAGTGGGAGGAAGTGATGTATATGCTAGGGTCATATGGAATGGCCATGGTTTTGATCAGTTCACTTGCCTGGGTGGAGGAGGGGGGTTGTTATGGGTGGGAGAGGGTTGGTGGTGACATTTGGCTTCTCGAGAGACTCAATCACCTTGTTGTCAATGAGATCCTGGATCTCATGACGGAGTCTGAAGCAAAGGTTGGTGTCATGACCGTGTTGCTTGTGCAAGGTGCAATATTTGGCCGAGTTATGTGAAGGAGAGGTTATTTGGCAGTGGGCGTGGTTCCAGGGGCTTCAGATGCCCCTTTCTGATTAGAACCCCCAAGGCTTTGGATAGCGGCATGTATAGTGGGGTGAAGGTCTCTGGCCCCTAGGTGGGTACTTTGCTGGTTGTATGGTGGCTCCAAATGTGCCGGTAAAGGGTGTGGCTGTCTTTTGCATGGTAGTGACCATGCCAACATCAGAAGTTCTGGCAGCTACACTACTACTTGTAGCTGCATTCGAACCGCGTGTAAACACCCACTTGGGCTGCTCCTTCTCCTGGTCAATCAAACCTTGTTTCATAGCATCCTCGATTTGTACCCCTATCTCATGCAAATCAGCAAAGGTGGAGAGGGGTAAGACAATCATTTTTTGCATCAGCGTTGCAGGTTGCGAACAACCATTCTTATCTGATCTTTTTCGGGTGGCAGAGTTGTCATCTTAGAGGCCTTGGCCCTCCATCGAGTGACAAAGTTAGAAAAGCCCTCTTTTGGCTCTTGCCTAGTTGTCTCGAGATCACGAGTCGTGACCTCGATTTGGGTGTTGTAAGCATATTGGGCGATGAAGGCCTCGGTCATCTCCTCCCAGCTCCTTTTCACTGAATCCTCCAACTTAGCATACCAGATGGCCGCAATACCCGACAGGGTCCGACCGAAGAGAGATAGTTTCTAGAGTCTAGTCAAGCCCATCGGGCGCAGAATATCCGAGAACAGTCTCAAGTGAACCATAGGATCGCCCGAGCCGTCAAAGCGATCTATGTGAGGCATTTTGAATCTATCCGGCAATGTCACCGCCGAATCTATGTAGCCATCCTCTATGTCTGGGATCGAGTTGACTCCTTGAGCTCGTTTAAACAGCTTTTCAAGCTTACTGACTTTCAAAGCAGTAGGATCGACCTCAAATTTGAACGGTGTGTTAGTTGGGAAGGCCGGTGCTTTTGAAATTTTTGGTAGGACTGGTGGTGGGACTGGCCCTGTTGAAACGTCTGTATTCTCCTGGACAACAACTGTATCCCCGGGTGTTGGAACCCTAGGAAGGGGGTGGATGCGAAGCAGATACTCCGGCTTGTTATGGTTGCTGCTGTTATTGAAGCCTACCAATTAGTTTTGCCTGCTGGGCTACAACCTCTGTCTGACGAGCGGCAACCTCCGCTTGGCGAGCAGCATCTCGCTGCATGGCCTCCATGGTCTGTTGGAGTTGACGTATCATTTCCTCCATATTGTCTGTGAAATGCTGATCTGTCTGAATAGGTGTATATTCTCTCTCTGAGGTAGAAACAGAAAACTGAACCCTACTGCGCACAGGTGAATCAGACAGCGACCGCTGAACTGGCAACTACTGTACTGGTGATCTATGCCTAACTGCCCTTCGTCTTGTAACCGGGGGTAATGAAACAAACACAGGTTATCCTCCAACAAGATCCTCAGATCTGGAAAGCCTTCTACCTCTGGTCCAGAGTGCTCGGGGGGTATCTACCTCGTTGGAAACAATTGTGAAACACTACCTTGCAAAAAGAAAAATAAAGCAAAAAATGAAACAACAATCAGAAAACAGACAACATCTCGGCTTAGATAAAGACAACACACAGTTGATAACCATAAGCTGGTCAATCTGTACTCAAACACTGATTTCTGCCTCCAAAATTTCTGCCTCAAAACTAACACCCTCAAACACTGATGGCCTCAAACTGATACCCAAACTTGCAACTAATACATACATTCCCTGTAGAGACACTCTAATAGCACATATCAAGCAAGTGAGAGCCAAAACACCCCTATGATGGGGTAGGGTTTCCCTATCCTAATTTCGTCAGGAACTAGGGATTCACTACGCACGAATGCGGTTTCAAACAATCCTGTATTCAGGTGAGCAACATGTCCTAGTTTGGAATGGTCTCTATGGCTTGCAATATGCAACTAGGTCAATTGGTCAAAAAGGGTGCCTCAGCAAGACCACCTAATATACCTATCGCACCTAACACCGAGAAGTGAAAGGTGGATCAAACGGTACGACAGTGATCCAGATCCAAGGTTTGTGTTCCCATCGTGGCAGAGCCCGCAACCGGTCAGCCTTATGGCACGCTTTTTCAAGCAAGCCCCCGGCAAACTGTTCAGGAATAGCAGATGGCAAACACTGTGACTTAGGCGCACCTATACAAATGCAATGCAAAGAAACACATAAGTGTAAATAAAACAACATATCATGAGTTTCGAGTCAAGTTCTCTAAATCCCCAGCAGAGTCGCCAGAAACTGTAGACTCAACTTTCTTCGCGCGCCCCCCTTTCGGAGAGGTGCGAATTGGTCACTACAGTTCGGACTCATGTCACGGTTCTGAATCTAATCTCACAAAGTGCAATGTGAGACTAATAAACACCAAAGAGTCCAATCCGGCAAATCATTTTGAAAAATCAGATTTTAAATCAAATATTGCCAAAACTGGACTGCTTTGCCAGATTACAGAGTCGTCACCTAAATATTTTATTTTTGAAAAATTTAGGAAACCCTAACTCGTGCCAAAGGCCACGTGTCCGTCATCACCAAAGTTGCATCGGCTCAAGAACTTAGGTACGAGAGGGGAAGGTCCTGAAATGAGCACCCCCGCTCGCCCGATCAAAGGATCGGCCTCTACTGAGCATGATATGTTGTTTTATAAACACATGTCTCTTATTCCGATTGTTAATCTAACTTTACTATATGATGTGCACACCATACAAGTATAGACTCAATCGCAAGAATTGGAACAAAACAATTTATGTTTGTTTTCGAAAATGGTTTGAAAGTGCCACCCTCTAGTGGGCTAAAGCACGGATTTGCCACCCTCAAGTGGGCTTAAAAACATAATGGTTTGCCACTTAGCAAAGTGCTTTGAAACTCACAATCATCGAATTATTCCAATTCAAGTAATAAAGCCTTCATCCACAAGCATTCAGGCAGTTAATCACGTAAGAAAATAGCCTCATGGCAAGCATGCTGAACATGGCAACACTCACACTCATGCAAGTATGCTAAAGCGTAAAAACTTACAGTGTACTCCAAGCCAAAACAAAAGGTAGTTAGAAATCATGCATGATCCTAACTATACAAGATGCCTAATGCAACACAATGCAATAATGCGACTAAATAGGCTAGGCTATCTAAGATAGCATATGAATGCAACAATTTGATACATACTTTGAAACACGCATTCAAATAAGTATTGAAATACAATGCATTTTGAATGATGCGCCGAACCCGATGCATGCAAGACAAATGAATGATGCAAACATGCAAGCATAAGGTATGCTAATTGAAATCCCTAATCTAACCATCAAAAGCAGTTAAATAAAAGGGAGAAAGAAATGGGGTTGGAAGACACACACACACACGCACACTTATTACAACATTGTGCCCTCGCGAAGGAGGGTCTGAATAAATAAGCTAAGCCAATCTAAGCTAAGCTAACTAACTAATCTAATTAAACTAATTAGACTAATTATTACACATCAATAAAGAAATAGCTAAACTAAGCTACTTAATTATTACAACACTTAACTAATTAGCACACTAATTAATTAAATTACAAATTCATGCTATCTAATAAGAAAAGCTTTAAACTACACTCTTAGCTCTGTTTGAAGAAGTTGAACATGTATGTCTCGGTTTCTGTCCCAAAAAGCCTTCCGGTTTACTCTTTAGAGGCTCTGTTTACAGGGTGTCTCACAGAACTTTCTGTTGAACCTTACCAAATAACTACTGGAGAGTGCACCAGTGGCCTGCCGGCCACCTGCCGGCCAAGAGTGTGCCTCTGCCGGCCAAGGGTGAAGCACTGCCGGCCACCGGACCAGCCACTGGTGTGTTGAAACACCAAACTGCAACAGAGCACAAAACAGAGAAAAAAGTGAGGATTTTCCAGTGACATGTTTGTACTATGCCACTCCTCATCATCTCAAAACATCAAAAGAGTGACACTGTTAGGTCTAAAGCCACCAATCAAGCACTTTCAATGCATAATGGCCAAGGAGCCAACTTGCACAAATTCAATAAATGCATAAAACAAAGACACAAGTCCATTACCTTATCATGAGAAATCAAAGGCAATGAAGACCAAGAAACGTGACATGTCTTATCACTATGAGTATGAAACGTCTCACATTTCTCGTGTTTGGATTAACGTCCGATCCAAACACATGCTTATCTTGCACAAGTTTTACTTTGCTCAATTCTTGTTTACACATTTTATATTACCGAGCCATTCATTAATCGATTAAGTCCAAGTGATTGTCCTCTAATGAGAGGAAGGTCAATCAAAAGATGACTTAAGACATGAGAGAGACCATGCCTTTGACTAGGAGGAACCCTCAAAAGAGGGTTAAAGTCATTTAAGCACAAGCCTCAATCCCAAGCTTAAACACAACTTTAAGACTAACCATCCCTCAAAACAAATAGAAAAATGAAGAAATGAGGGAGGTGACAGAATTTTAGTGCTAAAATGGCATGAAACACAAGACTCTAACATGCAAACAACTCATGTACAACATGTTAAGAGACTTAAGCATTAAAACTAATGAAGAGCTTTACACTAAAACCATGCAATATCAAGCACAAAGTACCAAACCAGCCCTAGATAGACCTCAAACATGCCAAATCAGTGGCTAAAATGAGCTGAGATGGTAGCATGAAAAACAAGAAAGACATGCTCATGTATTGGCTCATAAACAAGGCAAAGGCAAAACTCTCAAACACAATGAAAGAGTGATATAAGTGAGAGTGTGAAAGAGGTATATGCACTGAAATCACATGCTAAATGATGATATATCATGCAAACATCACAAGCAAAGCATGCTAAAGGCCTCAAAACACAAAGCTTGTGAAGCTAACTACACTATAGCTATGCAAAGCAAGTCTCAAAGAACCAAGACCACTCAAAACGAAGTTTAAGCATGTCAAAGCAAGGTCAAAAACATGCTAGAATGGAGCCAACACATGATAGAATAATAGGTTAAAACATCAAGTATGTTAAGCTAGTAAGCATGATTACACTACAAGTGTAAGAAGCGAGCAAGAAATGACTCAACCAGCCAAAAGCAAAGTTATAACATGTTAAAATAAGGCCAAAAACATGCTTGAACTAAGCCACAAAAAGATAGAAACACATGCTCATATGTTAGGCCATCAACACATACAAACAAAACACGAGGAGGGGAGGCCACCCCCTCCTATTTTGGACCTTGAAAACAAGTTTCTACCACTGAAATTCCTCTGGAATTTAGTGGTTAAAGGGCCAAAAAATAATTTTTTTAAAGGCTTTAAAAGATCGCATAAAGCTTAGCAAATAAGCCACAAAAGAGGGGGGAACACCCCTAACCCCAAAAGGGCCTCAAACCACCATTTTCAACACTTAAAAATAGAATTTTTTGTAGTTGACAACTACCCAAAAAAAGCATGCAAAGGTGACCAAACCAATATACAAAAATAAGCTTAAAAAAGGGGTAACTTCTCACCCTTGAAGCACAGCAGCAAATCAGCAACAAAGACAAGCCAAACCAAGCTAAAACCCTCTTCTAGGACTCAAACAAGATCTCAAGCAACCTCCACACCAAGATGATCAAGTTTGATCAAGAACATCCAAGCAAAAGTGTAGAGAATTCAAGCTTCAAGGCAATATATTTAGAGAGAGAAAATTCTAGAGAGAGAGAGAGAGAGAAAGAGAAAAAAAAATTTGCTCACAAATTTTTTTGTAACCCCTTGCATGCATATAGATGAGCTCTATATATAGAGGATGCAAAATCCTCTTGAAGAGATCCAGCCATCCACGTGGGTGCAGATGGTCCATCCTGCAAACAGCTGGCTCAAAAATATTAGAAAAATATCTGTTGAAACATTGGTGGTCGGCCGTCATCAGTGATGGCCGGCAAGGCCTCATTGATGACCGGCAGGGCTCATCAATGGCCGGCAGTCCAATATCGATGGCCGGTAATGTACCAAGAAGAACATGCTGAAAGGACCAACACATGCTCCAAAAATGAGATAGAATGGATGCAGGGTTTGGAAAGCACAAACTTGTGACGTTCCACCGCAGAATTCGAGTGTTCAACGAGCGATCAAACTTGTCACTAGATGTACCTACAAGAACATCTGAGTCTTGAGGATGGTAAAAAATGCGGTGTCTACACAGTGATAAATTTATCACTGAATATGTCTTTGAATCTTTGTGTTGATTTGTGACGATGATGATGAGATTTTCTTTTTATAATCCTTTAACAAACAGTCAGTAAGAAATTTATCAGTGAATGTGCCTATCAGTGATAAATTTAACATTGAATATGTCTTTGAATCTTGTGTTGATTTGTGACAATGATGACGAGATTTTCTTTTTGTAATTTTTTAACAAACAGTCAATGATAAATTTATCATTGAATATGTCTTTGAATCTTGTGTTGATTTGTGGTGATGATGATGAGATTTTATAATTTTTAACAAGCAGACAGTGGTTAAATTTATCACTGAATGTTTCAATCATAAATGTTTTTACTAGATTTGTCTTTGATTCTTTGTGTTAATCTATGAATGTGAAGAATTATTTTATGGTAAGAATTCCTCATCTCTCTCCTTCATTTTCTTCATCCTTATTCTTCTCTTTTTCTCTTGTTGCCACCTTGTTTGAGAAAGTACTGGCGGTATTAACATGGTGGAGATGGAAAATGGCAACACAAAAAAATATTGTCAAAGTTCGGAGGTAGTTGTTGGAGTTCAGTAATGGTTGCCGACAATCAAAGATGAAGGCCAAATTACTCATCAGAGGTCGATGATGGTCACCGGTAGTCAGAAGTGGTCTACGATGGCTAGTTAAGAGAGAGAGAGAGAGATTCGAACAGTTGTGACAAAGAGAGAGTAGAATGGTTGAGTGATTTCTTTGTTTGGACTGAATGTCAAGGGTAAAATGGAAAGATATGCTAAATTTTTTTGAGTTAGGACCTCATAGGAATTAAGTCCGATCCAAAGGACCGGCCCGTAACTCCCCTTAATATTTAAGATACGTGAGCTTAATATGGGCCATGCCTTGAAAAGTCCATCTAGCTGGCCTAGGTACCCTATCCTTCGACCTAATTCACATTTTTAGGACTAAGTAGGGCCATTATGAGGCCTAGGCCTGAGCCGAAACTCGATGGGCTCTGGCCAGGCAGATGAGGTTTACCCTCAGGTATGATTATGATATTGCCCAACTTTTATGCTCATTTGGATTGGATCCAATTGCATGTCTATCTATACTAATATGTGAAGGTTATGTATCAGATTTTGAGTTTTTTTTAAAATGTCTTTATAGTTGGTATTTATGTAAATTTCGTAATATCAATCACAAAATGTATAATCTTGTTATAAATTGACGTAACAAAATGTTCAAAATTTTGTAGTTAATGTCGCAAAAGTTTGTACTTGATAATGACATTTTTTATTACGCCAATTTGTAGCGCGATTATGCATTTTGTGTTGAAGTTAGGAAATTTTATAATAAAATTATATATTTTGTGATAAGATGCACAGCATATGCATAGTATTTTCCTTTTTATTTGTATATCATTCCTATTACTATATACATATTACAAGACTCAAAAAGTTGTAAAATTTAATTTGGCAAATCAACCCAACTCAATATAAGATATAGGGATGCTTCTCGATTTGGATTGGGAGGGTATTGTTGGGCCTTCACTGGTTCACCACGAAACCCGTATCGATAATCCAAATTGTTTAATGTGTAAAACTCGTCAAGTATTTCATCCATGTAAAAATTCACGTTGATTAGATAGCGTAGCCATTTGGTCAAATCACTTTTGTGTCAACGTAAATATGATTTTTAAAATAAATTATTAACACAAATGTGATATGATCAAATGGCTATTAATATCTGATCAACGTAATATTTTACAGGGATGAAGTACTTGACGAGCTGTACATAGTGAACGATTTGAAATATTGATACGGGTTCCATGGTAGGCCCAGAGACCTAACAGTACACTCCAGTTGGTATTCCCAACTGAAGAGAACCATGCACATACACACAATTACAAACAATCATTGCTATACAAGTCTAAAAATTAGACGCAATTTTCAAGGCTAATAATGTGACAATCAATTAAGATATCTAAGATAACACTCTCTCTCATATCTTCTTAACCATCAACCAATCATATCACTTACATATATTGAGTTTAGAAAATGGATCTAAAAAATATATTTGTATATTATTTCCATTACAATAGCATACATACACAATTCATGCTCCTACTAGGATACAATATTTCAGACAACTTCGAACATGTCTTGCATGGATCCAAACATAGCTAGCTAGAATGAATCCAAACGTTTTTAATATTTATTTTGACAACTTATTAAATATATGTACTGGGGGTTCTATTCTAATATATTTTCCAACTAAGAACTAATTGCGAAAGTAGAAATATGAGATGTAAACAAAAGATGAGAGAGTTTCTGAGAATTTACAATGATTCATTATGTTGGCTTTAGGCCAATTTATAAAGTACAACTCGTAGATACAAACAAAAGTCTAAAAATTAAAAGTCTTCTAATTTAACCGTAGGCTTCATTGCCTTTTCAAAAGTCTATGAAGCTAGAATACAAAAAATCTTTAAAAAATAAATACAATGGAATACAAAAAGTCTAAAAGAAAATAATTACAATGATTTTCCAGTCCATACATGTATTACGTAGTCCTCCTTCTTCATTTTTTAAAAAGAGATACTGCTTCAGATAAGATTTGTTTATTTTTTTTTATTTTTTTTTTTTGCTGCAGATGCTACCACGTATGCTAGATAAGGATGCAGTCGGTTTGGCATACCTGCAATATGTCTTCATGTGCCCACTATGTTTCCATCATATTATCTAGATTGTGCATGGAGACACTATTTTCGGATAATGGAGAATCTTGTGGTTGACTCCATTCCTATGTTCTGAAAGCTTCCACTTCATTAGCTTGCATTCCAAATCTAGAGGAAGATCTAGCAAATTTCTTTTTGCCAGATTGTTCAGAAAATCTTCTGCTTCACTCGTTGTGTAGCAGTTCTTGTTTATGAAATTGGCTCCATAGTAACAAATAGTCTTCTTCCATCAATTACCATGAAAGGCAATTCACTACAACCTTTTATGCTTTGTGCCATTTAGGACAATAATATTAGGTTGTCTACTCAATAATATTCAAGACAGAAGACATTAATTAGTTCATTAATGACCTCTCCTTTTGAATTTATTAATGATCCATCATTAGCTAATTCTGATTCTTCAGTCTTTTTTAAGTACCAAATTTGATATGGTTGATAGAATCCAATGGTGCTGCTGACAATCCAAAAAGTGAAATATTTACTCCATTTTGTAATTTTTTATTACTTTTGAGAGCATTGCCTTGATCATCTCTAGAAATTTTTCTGTTGTAAATGATGAGAACTTTGAAAATAACTTGATTAGTTATTCCGCAATCAATTTCTTTAGACACCTTCCAATCATTGTCTTCATAGAACCATTCTTGGGTATCTAAAAATAATGTGCTTTTTGGAATATCATCTTGTAAATTAATCTTATTAATTGATTTGGAAAGAATTTGTTTAATTCTTTCACAATAGTCTTCTACTTTATTTTTAATGAGTCTAAAAATTTCACAAGGAAGAATTGTTCTTGATTTCTCAAAAAGACAGATTCTTGTAATTGTTTCAACAGAAGGATCTGTACATTCATAGTTTATGAATTCCAAAATTTGAAGAAAAGTATTTATTTTTTCAAATTTAAAATCTTGATCCCAATTCATTTGTTTAATGAGTTATGAGTTGGAAACAAAGTTTTTGTAACTCATTTGTTTTAGTGGTTTGTTCCACTAATTGAAATGATAAGTTAGACATATGTAATCTAAAACCTTTTTTGTTTTCGAAATGTAGATTTTCCACGCACCATTTAATTCATTATAAATTTTTCTGGGAATACCAAGATTAAAAAGTCTTTAATTTTATATTCATCTGGTTTTAGATTTCTGAAATTCAAAAGGGACTGGATTGGTTTGCTGCTGTTGAAAAATAGGCATTGATAGAGCACTATAGAAAGCCTTTTTAGCTTTTGCCATATTGCATATGCTTGATAGCAAGCTCTAGGGAATCCCACAACTTGCATATTGCAATCTTTCCAATTTGAGTAAATTCCAGGTTGTCTACCTGAAAAAACAACATAAATTTTTTTTGTTTTGGGGATTGCTTTTTTGGCAATTGTCACCCATTTTTTATCGGACTCAGTGGGCTATTTACCCTTGTTCATGGCTGAAAAGAGAAAACACTAGTTTAGTGATTCCTGCTTAAAAAATCTGCAAGAAAATTATTAGTTCTTTTCAAATGTTCAACTTCAAAAGTATATGTAGCAATTTCATTGTACCATCAAAGTCGGCAGCCCTCTTGAATATTTTTCTTGTTAACTAAAAAATCTCTTACTACATTGTCTATTCTAACAATAAAGCATTCAGGAGCAAGATATATGCGGAATCTTTTTAAAGCAAATTGTTTTGCTAAAAGTTCTTTTTCAAAAATAATATATCTTGTTTCAACAGGTTTAAATTTTCCAGAATTATTTCCACAAATTAATTCCTGTTTTTGAGTTTTTATGGAAATAGGTTTCTTCCTATTTTTAATTCCATAACTATTTGTTGCTTCGGACTCGGTCCAGAATTGATAAGGTATTGTTTTTAATACACATCCCTAACATAAATCTGAGGCATCCGTTTCAAGTATCTCTTTTTGACTAGCAAAATTGTACATCTTTCTTTAATTTTGCTAATAAGGGAAGTTCTAATTTTGCTAGATTTTTGACGTAATTTCTCCCGTAATTAGAATCCTAAAAACTTTGAAATTGTTTTACTGCAGTTAATTCATCTGAAAATTCTTTTACTTCTGAAATAATAAATTCTTATAATTTTAATCCTGCTGATGTAAGGATTAATCCTAAGAACTCTATTTCTTCTTTCTCTACCTCTATCTTTTTAGGAGAGAGAATAATTTCATGTTTTTGGAATTTATTACATAATTGCCTAAGATGATTCTTGTGTTCTTCCATTGATTTAAAAAAATATAAATAAATAAGAATGTCATCTATATATACTACACAAAAATGTTTAAGTTCATTAAAAATAGAATTCATCCATTTTTGAAAGATTTGTGGTGCAATATTTAATTCAAATGGCATTACATTCCAATGGTAATGTTCTTGGAGTACTGAAAGCAGTCAATGGTTTTGACTCTTCTGTTAATTGTAATTGCCAATATCTCGACTTACAATCAAATTT
>JAPPVO010002661.1:0-18768 GCA_030407325.1 Camellia japonica | reverse complement strand
CACAAAAGAATTTCACGAAAACCATCCTAAAGTCGTGTGATGAACCTACTGTTAGGCAATCTTCACTGTATTTAAAAGATTTTAATTCTATTGTGTACAAAACAACAATTAGAATTAAAGAAATAAAGAAAATGAGAGAATATGTTTGATTACAAAAATCAAACTCGAAATAAAAATAAATAAATAAAAACAGATTTTATTTTGTTACAAAAAACAAAATTAAAATCTGATTTAAACATATAAAAATAACACTGAAAATAAATTAAATAACTTACTTGATTTAATTTTCTTTGAATAATTTTCTGATCAAGTCCAGTGTTTGACACTGTGTCCTTAAGACAGATTCGTCCTCTCCATGGTGCTTTCAGAATGTGGACGTCTATCTCCCAGGATAAAATGATCTACTACAAACAATAGCAGCACTACAAATTGTTTGCCTAACGAACACACTAAGTGTTTATACTCTTTCTTTCAGAATAAAAATGCAGCAAAATGCAGAGAGAATTATAGAGAGGATGGAGTACGAAAATTGGAGTGAAAATCCAAATAGGAGGCTAGTCTATTTATAGATGTAAAGGTGGCTCTTGGTTTTGAATTGAACAGGTATGAAACCTGTTGGGTTTAAATTCAAACAGATTTGAATCTGTTGGGTTAACCATTCAAACAGATAAAAAACGGGAAGGGCTCTGTTTGGATGAACATTAAATCCAAACCAATTTAATTCTGGGAAGGGCCCTGTTTGGATGAACAGGAAAAACCGGACCTGTTTAATTCTGTTTGAAAACGGGAAGGGCCCTGTTTGGATGAACAAAAAATCCAAACCAGTTTATTTGAATTAATTCAAATGTTTTTGGCCCAAAAAGATTAGTATTGGGCCGAACAAGCCCAACCTTACACCACGCACCCGCGCCCAAGCCCAGGCCCAGCCCAGCCCGCCCGACCGGCGACGGACGGCGGCGGCCGCGGCGCGTGTGGTGGTTTTTGAGTCCAATGGGTCTAGCCCATTTTGCCCATAACCTCTCCCTCTAAAACACTTGGGTACCCCTTGGGGCACACCCCAAGTACCAAACCCATGCCTTATAAACCCTTTCAAAACCTCCCACCAAGTCAATGTGGGACAAGCCTTATTCAAACCTTTAAGGTATTTCCACCAAAACTCCATTTCCATGGAGCATACTTTGGCTTCAATTTCCCATTCACTCGGTAATGGTTTTGAACAACCAAATATACCACGTGAATCACAACGCGGCATAGAACACGTTACCACTTTGACCCGTGTAAATCGATGCACGGGGCCCACCTAAAAATTAGACCAAACTTAGGAAAAAATTCTGGTTTTAACTAGAATTTTATAACCATTTCCAACAATCCCCCACATGAATGGAATTTGATGACAACGGAAATGCAACAATATGCAGACTAAACGAAAGAGTATAAGTCGAAAATATCTTGCATCAGGATAGGTAGTTTTCGGCCTTGAACCTTCCCTAGTGATAACCTATCGGACTTACTGGCTAACCAATGGACGCGATGCCTTGAATTGTTCAGCCGTTTGTGTAAGCCAAGACAATAGATTTCACACAAAATATCTTCTGACACATCATGGTTCTCACTGTTGTGTTCATTTTGGCCTTGAACGCACCTGGTTTTCATGAGTATTTCTAGAGAATGTAGCCTCTTTCATTCGCATAGAACCGGCCCCAGTTCAACACTCATATAGGTGATTCTTATTGTGAGTATCTCCTCATACTCGTCTTGATTTTATGCTTTAATCAAGATATAAGTAATCATTAAAAGCGAAGCTTATCTTTATGCCCCTGCAGACAACATATGTTGCAGATATCACTCTCACCATAGGAATGGGTAGGGAAAATTAATCCCTTGGTGATTTCTGGTGAGCCATACATAACTTAGTTGTCCCTTTGAACTTAGTTCTTGGGATCTCCAGTCATATAAGTAGGGTTACCATTATGACGACTCTTATGTAATAGGCGTTAATCCCATCCCCCTTTGATGAACTATACACTAGCTCTTTTGTCAAACCTTTTGTTAATGGATCCGCAATATTCTCTTTAGACTTTATATAATCTATTGAGATTATTCCGTTTGACAACAATTGCCTTACGGTATTATGTCGACGGCGAATATGTCGTGACTTACCGTTATACATATGATTCTGTGCCCTGCCTATTGCAAATTGACTATCACAATGAATGCAAATAGCTGGCACAGGTTTTGGCCACATTGGAATGTCTTCTAAGAAGTGACGAAGCCATTCTACTTCTTCACCTGCTTTATCTAAAGCAATGAACTCGGATTCCATTGTGGATCGTGCGATGCAAGTTTGTTTCGTGGACTTCCAAGAAACAGCAGCGCCTCCTAGAGTAAAGACATATCCACTAGTGGATATTGAATCTTTAGTATCCGATATCCAATTTGCATCACAATAACCTTCAAGTACTACTGGATATCGAGTAAAGTTCAAACCATGATCACGGGTGAATCTTAGATATCTAAGAACCCGAATGATCGCTTTCCAATGGTCTTCTCCGGGGTTACTAGTGTACCTACTCAATTTACTGATAGCATAAGCTATATCAGGACGAGTACAATTCATTAGGTACATTAGGCTTCCAATGATTTGGGAGTAATTTAACTGAGACACTGCATCACCTTTATTTTTCGATAAATAAAGACTGATGTCGACAGGTGTTCTTGCTAAATTCAAATCATCCTTGATAAATTTATCAAGTATTTTCTCAATATAATGAGATTGAGATAATGCATATCCGTCAGATGTTTTAGTAATTTTCATTCCTAATATAACATCTGCGACCCCCATATCTTTCATATCAAATCTTTTGTTAAGCATTTGCTTAGTTGATTTGATCATGTTTTGACTGCTTCCAATGATAAGCATGTCATCCACATAAAGACAAACTATGACATAGCCTTGGTCAGTGTTTTTAACATAGACGCATTTGTCACATTCGTTTATCTTAAACCCATTAGTAAGCATTGCATGGTCAAATTTTTCATGCCATTGTTTAGGTGCTTGTTTTAATCCATAAAGGGATTTGACAAGTCGACAAACTTTCTTTTCTTGCCCTGATACAACAACCCTTCGGGTTGCTCCATATAGATCTCTTCATTTAGATCACCGTTTAAGAAAGCTGTTTTAACATCCATTTGATGTATTTCTAATTTAAACAACGCTGCTATAGAAATAGCATGCGAATGGATGTTATTCTTGTCACAGGGGAATATGTGTCAAAAGTCCAGACCTTCCTTTTGTCTGTAACCTTTAACTACAAGTCTTGCTTTATACTTGTCAATTGAACCATCTGCTTTCATTTTTCTCTTGAATATCCATTTATATCCAAGAGGTTTAGAACCTGGTGGAAGATCCACCAATTCCCAAGTATGATTTTGCATAATGGATTCAATTTCATTATTAACAGCCTCTTTCCACAAAGGTGCTTCGGGACCTGTCATTGCTGCCTTAAAGCTTTGAGGTTCATTTTCTAACAAGTATGTCAGAAAATCTGGACCAAAGGATTTTGATGTTCTCGCTCTCTTACTTCTTCTTGGTTCATCATCAGTTAAATCCTGTTGGTTGAGACCATTACTAGTCTCTTGTGTTTGATTGTCAGTAGTCTCTTGACTTTGTGTACAATCATAAGTTCTTTTCTGTGAACTTAATTCCTGTCCTTTTTTGTGAGGAAAGACATGCTCAAAAAACACAGCATTCCTTGACTCTATAATAGTGTTCACATTTATATCAGGTATTTCTGATTTATAAGTCAGAAACCGATATACACTACTATTCTGAGCATAACCAATAAACACACAATCTACTGTTTTTGGTCCAATCTTAGTCTTTTTAGGAACAGGAACTTCCACTTTTGCCAAACACCCCCAAACTTTTAAGTATTTGTAGGAAGGTGGTCGACCTTTCCATAATTCATAAGGAATGCTTTTGGTTTTCTTGTGGGGTATTCTATTAAGAACATAATTTGCAGACAATATTGCTTCCCCCCACAAGTTCTGTGGTAAGCCTGAACTTGGTAACATGGCATTCATCATTTCTTTTAGAGTTCTATTCTTCCTTTCAGCAATTCCATTTTGCTGTGGAGAATAAGGGGTTGTAGTTTGGTGAATAATGCCATGTTGTGCACAAAATTCATTTAATGGTGCATCATATTCACTACCCTTAAATCAATGAATTTCAAAACAAATTCAAGAAAAAACCAAAATAATTATGACTACATAAGTCAGAATTAATGTTTTGACAAAATCATATTCTCATAAAAAATTTGCCTAAGAAACGAACAATTCAAAAACCCAATTGATTGTATACATTCTTGCAACTCATTTATAAATAAATGTCACTGTCATAAAACATATTTGTGACAGAAGAAAATTAAATTATCTCAACTAATGCAAGAGATACACCCCCATATTAATAAAATGGTTCATGGTTTAACAAATTCTACTACGCAAGTAAAATAATTATTAATGACATCTCATGTCACATAATTCAAAATAAACTAAAAATCAACATAAAAGATTTCTTAAATTTACTTTCCAATTAAATGGAATGATATAATTACATACAACTTCATGTTTAAATTTCTCTCGTGTTTAAACACCCATAAAAAATTTATTGGAAAAACTCAAATTAAACTGCTTATGTACAAAGTCAACATATTAATTTATCATCCCAAATCACATGCAATTATTTTTTTTTTTAAGAAATAACTCGAGTTGATATCAACACATGCATATCAAACGCATCTACTAAAAATAATAAATTAATCAAAATAAATTAATCATGCATGATTCCATAACTTACATTATGAAATAAAAGGATTCTCAACTCATAAATAAAATCCAACGCATTTTAAACTTTAAACTTCAAAATGAAAAACATATCTTCATTTAATAAGTTTGATTTGTACATAAATAAACTAATTAAATATGCATTCAAATGTCCTTGTGAATATATATATATTTTCCGACTCATGTGCAGAAACTATAAGTCACGTATAAAATTAACAAATTGTGACCGAGTTACAAAGTTACATGATTGATTAAAAATTAATTTTCTAGTTACTAAAACCAGAAAATAAATTATAATAAAAATAATTTTATTTTCCTTGTTACTTAGTAAAATAAAATACCGAAATAATATTTGATTACAAAAATCAGAAACATAAACCACAAATTAATTTTCTAGTTACTAAAACCAGAAAATAAATTATAACATAAAATAATTTTATTTTTCTTGTTATTAAAACTAGAAAATAATATAATTTTATTTTCCTTGTTACTAAAACTAGAAAATAAAATACCACAAAAATATCTGATTACAAAAATCAGAAAAACACAAAATAATTTTCTAATTACCAAAACCAGAAAATAAATTCTAGTTACTAAAACCAGAAAATAAATGATAACAACAAAATAATTTTATTTTCCTTGTTACTAAAACTAGAAAAATAAAATACCAAAATAATTTTCTGTAACACAAAATAATATTCTGCAATTGTTAATGACAGCAGTATATTACTACTAGTTGTCAAAGAAAAGAGACAGTATATTACTACTATCTGTCAAATAGCATAAACACTATTTGTTTTTCCAACCAGAATATTACTTTGGAAACACAGAAAATTAAATACAATGAAGATACCATAAAGAATCTGTCTTAAGATTGTTAGGCAATCTTCACTGTATTTAAAAGATTTTAATTCTATTGTGTACAAAACAACAATTAGAATTAAAGAAATAAAGAAAATGAGAGAATATGTTTGATTACAAAAATCAAACTCGAAATAAAAATAAATAAATAAAAACAGATTTTATTTTGTTACAAAAAACAAAATTAAAATCTGATTTAAACATATAAAAATAACACTGAAAATAAATTAAATAACTTACTTGATTTAATTTTCTTTGAATAATTTTCTGATCAAGTCCAGTGTTTGACACTGTGTCCTTAAGACAGATTCGTCCTCTCCACGGTGCTTTCAGAATGTAGACGTCTATCTCCCAGGATAAAATGATCTACTACAAACAATAGCAGCACTACAAATTGTTTGCCTAACGAACACACTAAGTGTTTATACTCTCTCTTTCAGAATAAAAATGCAGCAAAATGCAGAGAGAATTATAGAGAGGATGGAGTACAAAAATTGGAGTGAAAATCCAAATGGGAGGCTAGTCTATTTATAGATGTAAAGGTGGCTCTTGGTTTTGAATTGAACAGGTATGAAACCTGTTGGGTTTAAATTCAAACAGATTTGAATCTGTTGGGTTAACCATTCAAACAGATAAAAAACGGGAAGGGCTCTGTTTGGATGAACATTAAATCCAAACCAATTTAATTCTGGGAAGGGCCCTGTTTGGATGAACAGGAAAAACCGGACCTGTTTAATTCTGTTTGAAAACGGGAAGGGCCCTGTTTGGATGAACGAAAAATCCAAACCAGTTTATTTGAATTACATTCAATTGTTTTTGGCCCAAAAAGATTAGTATTGGGCCGAACAAGCCCAACCCAACCTCAGGCCCAGCCCAGCCCGCCTGACCGGACGGACGGCGGCGGCGGCGCGCGTGTGGTGGTTTTTGAGTCCAATGGGTCTAGCCCATTTTGCCCATAACCTCTCCCTCTAAAACACTTGGGTACCCCTTGGGGCACACCCCAAGTACCAAACCCATGCCTTATAAACCCTTTCAAAACCTCCCACCAAGTCAATGTGGACAAGCCTTATTCAAACCTTTAAGGTATTTCCACCAAAACTCCATTTCCATGGAGCATACTTTGGCTTCAATTTCCCATTCACTCGGTAATAGTTTTGAACAACCAAATATACCACGTGAATCACAACGCGGCATAGAACGCGTTATCACTTTGACCCGTGTAAATCGATGCACGGGGCCCACCTAAAAATTAGACCAAACTTAGGAAAAAATTCTGGTTTTAACTAGAATTTTATAACCATTTCCAACACCTACTAGTTGATACCTTTCATTGAGGCAATTCAAATTTTCGTAATGCCGCAACTTATCGTCAGCCAACATTGACAATAAAGAATCAAGAAAATAGGAGAAACAAGTACTAAGGGGAAAGAAGCCCGAAATTTCTTTTGGGCATAGAGCTAACTAAATGCAAGCGATAAATCCGCAACATAGAAAAATGCAAAAAAGCAAAAACACCTCACTAGTATATATCTACAACATCAATTTTTAACCGCACAAAAACTTTATCAACAAACCTCTAAATTTTGTTATTCATTGGTATTGATCTTCCAGCTTGACTGTATTTTCCATGAAACTCTTTGTCAACCAAATTGTAGTTTCTCTAGGAGAAACCTTTTCCAACCCAAACAGCTTCAACAACACCCCCAGTTCTACCCACACCAAAAAAACAACCCCAGTTCATCGTACCTTTCGTCTTGCAATAATCGCGCACTAAATTTTAACAAACCCTCCAATTCGAACACCTGCACCGTATTTGCTAAGCACGATTTTTGAGATATTTGAATGATTGAATCATGTCTCTTCACATCACAAATGTTTTTATTTTCCTTACTTTTGCATCATCTAACATAATCTAACAATTCTACTTTGGAACATAATTTAAAATTGCTTTGGTTGTAATGGAAGGATATATTACACCATTAACCTCAGGAGCTTAAGTGAAATATAACATTAATGTTCGTAGTTTTAATTTGAATAATTTAAATTTTATATTAGAAAATATTTGAGACATTCAAAAAGTATTTACAATTTTACTCACATGGATGTAGCAGGATATGTGTCAACTTTTAATTTAGTACACACTTAATAGTGGGCCTAATTTCCATACCACATCACTGTGAACGAATTTGTAACTCTCTAACATTACTCTTTTATATTTTTAATTTTATTATAATATGATCTCTTCTTCAATTACTGTTTCAATAACTGAAAAAAATCATCAAAGTAAAATTTAAAAAAAAATTAAAAGAATTATTAGTGTAATTTACAAATGATAAAACTGCAACGTGGGAAATGCAAAGAAAGCAAGAAAACCTTACTAACATCTACAATATGAATACATTATTATAACTCACTGTTATATTTACTCATATTGTAATTACATTATTTTATTATATTTTATTTTTAAAATAAATTGGGAAAATAACTCACTATTATATTTTTATTTGGGTCCAGCTTGTCTCAAGTTGAGATCAAGACTGGACCCATCCAGTTCGGCCCATGGGGCCCATTTTTTGGGCCCATTTTGATAATCCGAACCGTTCAATGTGTAGAACTCGTCGTGAACTACATGCCTAAAAAAATCACATTGATCGGATATCAATAGCTATGTGATCAAATTAGTTTTGTATAAAAAAAAAATGGACGGTGAAACAATTAACGGTTGATAAAAAACTGTTTTGTTCACAGAGCTATCGATATCCGATCAACGTGATTTTTTACAGATATATAGTACTCGACGAGTTCTACACATTGAACGGTTCGGATTATCAAAAAGGGACCCGTGGTGGGCCCCCACGGCAGGGCCGGCCCCGAGAATTCAGGGCCCTAGGCGAGCTTATAAATTTGGGCCCCTTGTACATACGCCCAAAAAAGAAAAAAATATTTGCTAGTGGCCACTCAAGTTTGCTTGAGTCAAGTTGGGCCCCTTTTTTCAATTGGACTAATTTTTTTATTTGTTTTTAATATAGGCCTGCAACATGTTTTTATTTGGGCATTTTATAGTGGGCTGTTTTATTTTGGAGGACTTCTATTTTAGTGGGTTGTTTTGTTTTTGAGAGCTTCTAACAATAATTGGACTTTATTTAAAACTTGATAGTATAATAGATCTTCAAAATTTGGGGCCCTATTTTGGGCCAAATTTTGGGGGCCCTAGGCACAGGCCTTACTTGCCTTAGCCCAGGGTCGGCCCTGCCCCACGGACCCAACAACATGGTCCAGTTCGATCTTGGACTGGACCAAAGCCACTGCCTTTTTATTTATTTATTTGTTACCTCCGTTGACGAGAAGAACAAAACGTTATGCGTGACATCAGCATATCAGAAAGCACCTAAAAAGCTGGACCGTGACGCGATCCATGATGTCAGCAAAAGCCCTCACCTATATATATATAGGAATGCATTGCATTGCAGAGTTGAGAAGCAGAGGAAGAAGAAAGATGACTGATTTTCAGATGCCCAAAGTTAGACTTGGAACTCACGGGCTTGAGGTAACCAAACCAAAAAACCCAATTTACCCTTTTCAAATTCCCACCCATACTTGGTAATGTAATGTTTCTGTTTGAGGATTGTTTTGGGTATGTCATATATATATATATATATATTTATCATGAAAATACATGTTAAAAAATAAATAAATGCTTGATGTGACTAAAATAAGTCAATAAGTTAATAAATTGATTTTCTATATAAATGTTGTTTCAATTCTTTAGACTCCAATCACATTATCATCAACAAACTTTTACTTTTATTTTGTGTATATATATATATATATTAGAAGGTGTGCACACTCAATAAGCCTGCTATGAAAATCAACCAGTTGAATATGGAAGGAGAAAAAGAAAATGAAAATTTGTTAAAATTTAAAATCAAAATAGAAGGTAATGAGAGTGAGAAGAGAGTGAGAGAGTCTATATTGAGTAATGAGCAACATTGATTTTACTTTTTACTCCAAACAAATGTGTGATGATTCAGAGCTCTAGAGCTGGGCTCTAACCCAACTCTAGTGACGTGAAGTGGGAAAAAAAATCACATCACATAACATGGGACCCATTATCCCCTAAAGCTCCATTAGAGATCTTATTTTAGAGCTCTAAAATATTTTTGTAAACAAAGAACTACTAATCAAATGTAAATATTTGGGAAAAATAAAATGTTGCTATAAGTTTTTGGGAATCAAAATTATGTGACAAAGATTCACACCAAGTGATTTGTGTGCTTTATATAATAGAATAGATATACATTAATGGTGGGTGCAAAACGCAATGCATTTGTAATTTTTATCTAAACTGAGTGGTTTGACGAATAAGAAAGATGTGTCAAATTTGAGAACTGTTAACAGCTATTTATAACTGGATGTGGACTTTTAAATTAACTGAATTATAATTTGGGGAAAAAAAGTGTGAACAGTTAAAAAATTTATGGGTGTTCTTGAAAAAAGAAAAAGAAAAGAGTGATGGATTTTCAGAAAATGTTCAGATTGGATTTCAATCTTAGTAGTGGCTTCAAATCAGGCTTTTAATCCTCTTCTGCCTTGAAAAATTAGTTTTATTGATTTATTTAAATATTTTTCTAGCTGGGTTATATACACTGGGGCTTTGTACATCCTGTAGTTTTCAAGTTCTATACAAAGAATTTTATTAGTTAAGCTAATTTGTACTGTCGAAATACTACTTGTAAAGCTTTGATTCATCAACAAAAATGGACTACAATAGCAAATGGACAACGTGTCTTTCTCATTAATTTTTAATTTTTTTTTTCTAGGTTTCAAAATTGGGTTATGGCTGTATTGGGCTTACTAGAATGTACAATTCTCTCATCCCTGAAGAAGATGGCATTGCAATAATCAAGTATGCATTCAGTAAAGGAATTACTTTCTTTGATACATCAGATATTTATGGAGCTGACAACGCTAATGAAATATTATATTAGTGGGAAAGGTAATGCTTTCATTCATATGGTACCTGAGCATTTTGGGCTTGCTATGAAATTTGGTTATAGCCATTTATTACATTCAATGTATTCTATTAATAGAGAAATATAAAGAATTTGAACTTGATAAGTTTTAAGAAAATGAAATATTTTGTTGAAATTGTTTGTTTTGAGAATTCCTGAAACGTGAGTTCTTCTCTGCTCTACATTGGGACAAAGGACCATTAGCACTCTGTTGTCATATATTCTAAGTCAAGTTTTCTAATCACACTTTATCTGCCTTCATTTTTTCTTTTTGTTTCTGTTCCTATTTTTTATGTTGCCCATAGTGTTTTCTGGACTATATCTGACAACAAATCTTTTTTTGAGGGGGAAAACATTTTATACTTTTGAAAGGTAGAAAACGTTTTCTGAACTAAAGTCTTACTAATTCCACCACACTACCACTACCACCACTCCACTGCCAGTCACAGGTGCTGCCCCACCACCACTACCACAACAACTACAACCATTGACACATTAGTTTCAAAGTCGTAATCAAACATATGAATGAAAATATTTTCTAATCCGTAGAAACGAATGGAGTGTAAATATGTAGAATATGATACATGCAGTGGATGTTGTCTAGAAAATTATCTTTTTGTTGGCTATTTTCAAAGAAAAAATGAATCTATTTTTGGGTGTTTTGTGTGTTAGTTATTTCAGTTGTAGATCCTAAAACTTGTAGGCATTAAAGCAATTGCCTTAAGAATCAGTAATGATTCAGAGTACTAATTTTGTGCTCTAATGGAACACTAATGACATGGCAAGAAGAAAACAAACAAACAAACAAACACAGACTAAAACATCACGTCACAGTGGGTGGAGCCCACTGCCAGCTCATTGGAGCTGGCTTTAGAGCTCAAGAATTAGAGCTTCAAAGCATTTTTCGTGTTGAATATGTGCGCTCCTATTTTGAGTAGCCTGAAGCTCCTTGGTGTGGACTACATTGATCTCTACTATGTACATCAGATTGACACATCAGTCTCTATAGAGAAGACTGTAAGTGACTTGTTTCTTTTTTCCATTTATCAACACACCCTCAAGTCTTGTTCTTTTGGCTCCCAACTTTAAGCTGGCTTTGTTTTTAGTGAAAAATTTTCAATTTTTAGTCAAAATTTTTGTACATTTTAGGTTTGTATAGACAAGATGACCCTAAAATTTAACTTCTTTTTTTTTTTTTTTTGACAAAATAGCCAACTGTCTTATTGATTTTCTTTTTGTTCTTTCTTTTGAAAGGAATGGTACCTTAGTAGCTACTAATTTCGAATTAGTTGGAATACTTTCCTCAAATCTAAGTGATGTTCGAAATATTTACTGATTGATGTTGAATTTTCTTCATGAATGGCAGATGGGGGAACTTAAGAAATTGGCGGAAGAGGGTAAAATCAAATACATTGGTTTATCAAAAGCGAGCCCAAACACAATAAGGAGGGCACATGCTGTTCATTCTATAACTGCTTTACAAATGGAGTATTCCCTTTCGACTTGTGACATTGAAGAAGAAATAATCCCGATTTGCAGGTGCTTCATTTTGTTTCCAAAATTTACTTAAATTTTATCCAAAATGTTGGAGATTCCTGCCCAATTGTTACTCTTCATTAAAATAATCCTCAAAAACACCGCTTTAACGGGAGCCTCATGCTTTGGATCACCCTTTTTTGCTTATAGAAAGATGTTTATCATAAGAAGACACCTTACTTTCTGTTTGAACTCCAAATTCTTGTAATCATTTTTTGTGATTTCTTCCTTATTGCAATTTCCATCTTAAACTTGTGGCCATTTTTATTATTTTTTATAAGACTTCCAATTTCTTTTGTTTTCTCCTTTGACCTTATTTTTGTCTAAAACATGTGTTGGTTATCAGGGAACTTGGAATTGCAATAGTTCTATAGTCCCCCACTGCTCATGGGTTTTTTTGTGGCAAGGCAGTTGTGGAGACCGTGCCTACAAATAGCTTCATGGCTATTGAACTGGATCTTTATCTTTTATTTTCTTTCAATTTAATTAATGTCAGAAAAAAAAAAATCATCTTTTTGAACTAATGTTCTGTTTGTTTCAGCAGAAAGCAAATGTCAACAGAAAACAAACTTATTTAGGTAGAATTATCATTATTATTTTTAAAGTTTTTGAAAGGTAGAAAACGTTTTCCAAACTAAGGTCTTAGTAACACCACCGCACTACCACCTCCCCCTCCACCTCCACCTCCACCTCCACTGCCCTGCCACAACCACCAATGCCATCACTAATACAACAACTAGTAGTACATTAGTTTCAAAGTCACAACCAAATATAGGAAAATATTTTTTGCTGAAACAAATGGAGTGCAAATTCATTCAGATATTTCCTCGTTTTGGTTAGTCAAATAATAATATGAATGAATGACTAACTTAATCTTTCTATCAGCTATCACATCCTAGGTTTACAAGGCAGAATTTAGAGCACAACAAGATCTTTTATCTTTGAATAAAAGAGTTGGCTAAGAAGCATAGTTGCACCCTTGTTCAACTCGCACTTGCATGGATTCTCATCAAAGGGATGATATGGTACCTATACCTGGTGAGTGACTCGTCAAAATTTTGATTTCTTGGTAATGAAGTAAATGTGAAAAGCTATGTCAAAAATGCTACAAGTTTGATAAGTAGGAGATTGTGGTCTTTCTTACAATTCAACGTAAACCTTGCCGAAATATGATTTTTTGGCTTTTGAATTAAATTAAACATAATTTCTATTGAATGATTACTTTTGATTAGTTTTTTTGAAAATTCATGATTTTTTTTTTATCATATTTGGATGTATAAAATGTTTTAATAATTTGTGTGGTGGATGTTTATGCAATCAAGGCAAAGTTAATCAATTTAAGAATTCTAGGAAGTTAAAACAAAACCAGCTCAAAGAACCATGGGATCTCTTCTTGTATTGAGTTCTTGAAATCAAACAACTATATATGAAGGGAAAATGGTAGATTGAAAGATTAAAATAACGTTATTGTTGGAATGTTTATTGTTAAATTTTAGAAATCTGGTTTGATTTTTGTTCTACAAGTTTTTTGTAACTTGTAGCAAAACAATGTAATGAGGAAGGAAAGTAAATAAAAGGATGAGAGAGAGAGAGAGAGAGAGAGAGAGAGAATGAATCCTTATTGATTTTTCGTATTTATTTTCACCACACTAGTTTTCAGTATTTTCCCAAAACACAGGTTTTGAAAACAAACCCAAAACTTTCCAAATGTGCTCCTAAATATTGTATTTCAAATGGTTAAATTAATATTTGACCTCTGATTGTGCATTTGCAGGAACAACTAAGATTAAAAACATTGATGAGAACATTGGTGCCGTGAGAGCGAAGCTTACAAAAAGATGATTTAAAAGAGATTTCTGATGCAGTGCCTAGAATGTTTGAAAGTTTTCATCACACCACATATCAGTTTGCAGACACACCACTGCCAAAGAATTCCAAGTGATCATCTTAGATTTTTCAGTTTTGTATTTCGTCTTTGCAGCTTGTTGTGGCTTTGTTATGTTGTCTAAATAAGATTGTGATGTTAGTGTATCTTTTTTGCTAAGCATTTTCATAATGTGAGGTGAATGAGATGTGAATACCAAGTTTTATACCCAAAATGTAGCCCCACTATTGAGAAAAAAAATAGGGGAGAGAGAGAGAGAGAGAGCCCTTTATTTTGTGTGGCACATGGTAGGATGTCAGTAGGTTAATTACTATAGCAAGTCGATGACATTCTATTGACTCAAACTTGAAACTTCACCTCACTGACAAGTGGCCCCTCATTACCACTTGAGCTACAACCCAAGTCCATCAAACATCATAGGGAGATTGTATCAAAGGCAAATCTTAGGGGCTGTCAATGTAATTTATCTATTAAAAAAAAAAAGAAGTAAAAATAAATTTGTGTTTTGTTACTGCATTGGTGGTAGTGGAAGAGAGGGCTTTCATTTGTGGTGTTGGCGAGGACCGTGGCGGTCTTATTGGTAGTGGTGGTGGTGGGATTTTGGGCCAATATTTCCGTATCTACAAAAATGTCAAGTTTTAACCCTTGAACCAGTGACTCTCCTTACAGCATTTCTTATTAACCACCCAATTCTCTAAACATGCTTTGTTTGCCTTTGTGCTCCTTGACCTCATGAAGGAACTTAACAATATATATATATATATATATTGACAATAGAATGGATATCCATAACAATATATATCATCACAATTAAAAAGTAATAACCAATAGTAGCAGTAATACAACCACACAATAGGTTTTAATACATAAATAATAAAAAGAAATGTCATTGGAAATCCAAATACAACAAACATGGCAAGCACACCAACATGACAACAAATAAAAGAAAAGAAAAAAGAAGAACTCCAAGTCTCCAATAGCACAATGGGCACACAAGCATCACCAACAACTTTCATTTGTTTCCTCCAACTTTTTGTGGGGATATATTTTTTGAGTACCGACACGTGGCAAGGTGATGCCGACGTGTCAGCTGAGGTGCCACGTGTCCTAATAGTTATGCCGAGGTGATCTCGGTGTTGCCGAGGTGACCTTCGAAGATATCGGAATCCGAGACGATCAGATAAGGGACAAGAGTCCTAGAATGAAGAAAGACTTCAAGATGGATAAAGATAGTATTTCTAGGGAGTCTATCCTTATCTCTTGTAGAGTCCAAAGTAAGCACTGAATGGGAGTCTATAGAAGTCAGGCTTCTAGTGGGACTAGGATTGAGTAAACAATAAAAGAGAGGCACCCCTATGGGTCTAAGGACGCAATTTATGCTTTGAGCAGTTGAATTTAGCACTTGATTATCTTTGAGAGAATACTGACTTGATCGTCGAGTGCCCCCAGGTGGAAGAACCACCGCCGGAATTTTCTCTTTCTGTTGCAGGTTAGCCAGGTGTCATCTATTCTGCCAGTTCTCTCAGCTGATCACTGAGTTGGCAGTGTGATCGGAAAATTACTCACACAATTTGGCGCCGTCTGTGGGAAAGATAGAGAATAGATGGCTAGCAACGGATAGAAGGAAAAGATTGGGGACGACACTCCTGCTGGGAGGGAGACCTATTGACTTGGATGTCACAGGAGACGAATACAATGCAGAAAACTCGTGACAGAATCACGAAGTAAAGGACGTCGGCCAGAACTAGCGACGCACCAAAGAAGCCAGATCGAAGTGGCTATTACAACGAAGACGACCTCCAGGTATGAAAGGATAGATGCCTGCGGAGGGACGAAGAGATGAAGGAGATGGCAAACAAATTGGCAGACCTGCACTCGGTTGTCAATTTCATGATGCAAAATAACGTCATGCAGCCGCCGTTCCCACTGTAGGATACACCGATTCCAACAGCCAATGCCCAGAAGGGAGAGTAAAGAACAATCCCCATAGCCCCTCAGCACAACGGAGCGAAAGACACTCTCACCAACCTTCCAGGGAGGTCGGACGGAGGGAGCCAAGAAAAGAAGAGTCACGGAGGACGCATCATACAAAGGAAGCAGACCCCAAGGGACATCGGCATGTTCAGGGGCAGGTACTGTGCTTCGACACAATTCATGGAGAGGGGTCAAAGAGGACTCACCACGAGGCTGAAAGTAGTGCACCAAAAAGACTGAAAGCAGGAGATAGCCGAGCTCCTGGGAGGACAAAAGAGGACTTAAGAGATTACCTCAAAAGGAAGCAACAGAATGCCGAAGCCGAGGTAAATTCCCCAAATAAGCCGAAGACACCATTCTCGGTGGAATTGGACAGGTTTGAGGCACCGAAGAGATTCAATATGCCGAGTTTTCAAATATACAATGGGAAGTCAGACCCAACTTCCACGTCGGATTATATCTGAACTCAATGGCACTGTATAGTGGGAACGAGCCGTTGCTCTATGAAGTGTTCCCCTCATCCTTCGGGGAGATTGCATCAGACTGGTTCCACAAACTACCGAAAGGAAGCGTGAAGACATGGGAAGGCCTGGCCGAGATGTTCGTGGCCAAGTTCGTGACAAACAAGCTGCAGCCATTGAGGGTGGACGCACTAATGGCTTTGAAGATCAGTAAGGATGAAGGCCTTAGGGCTTATGCAAAAAGGTACTATGAGGTATTCAACCGAATACCAAAATGTAATCAAGAAGTGGCGGTTGTGTCATTCAAGAACGGCCTGAAAGATAACTGTCCACTACGGAAGTCTTTGGCAAAAACTTTGCCAAAAAACATGGAAGAGCTCATGGCGAGAATCGAGAAGTATGCCAGAGCCGAAGAAGATACATTGGGGACTAGGGAGGTAAAGCAAGAGAAATGAAACGGCTCGCCGAAGCGAGGCCGAGGTAACAACGGATCAAACAAGCATGAAATAGAACTGAGGGTTGCACAGGCGGTGACGACTATGTTCCGGGCCCCAATTCACAAAGTCCTGGAACAAATTCGAAACCAACCCTATTTTAGGGCACCAGCAAGGGCACCAAGGGAATTCCTGGGAGGAACGTCGGCAGGTGCTGTGCCTACCACAATGAAGAAGGGGCACACAACCCAGGGTTGCAGAGCCCTGAAAGCACACTTAGAAGACTTGGTAAGGCAAGGCCATCTAAGAGATCTGGTCGACGAGGCCAGAACAAGAGAAGAACAGCAAGATTGCCTCAAGCACCAGCAGCTCCGCCTCCCCAGCACAGCAACCTCAGGCAGGAGGACCTCGGGTAGTCAATGTGATTCACTCAAAGGTCAACGAGAACGAAATCAGAGGGGAGACCCAGAAGATAAAACACCTACAACATGTCTATCAAGTCGGGAAGAAAAGACATCGGGCAGAAGGATGCCAGGAACCAATGATAACCTTTACTGAAGCCGACCTAGAGATGGTCCAGCATCCGCATAATGATGCCTTGGTAGTATCCCTCCAGGTTGGGGAGTGCCAAGTGAAACGCATCCTGATTGACCAGGGCAGCTCTTGTGACATCATGTACGTCCGATGTTACAAGGAGCTCGGCCTTCACCCAGACGACATGGAACAATCCAATGGCCCAATGGTGGGTTCAATGGAAGCCGACATGGCCACTGAAGCAGTAAACTTGGAGGTGCAGGCTGGCACCAGGAAGATCAAGACAAATTCACCATCATTGACACACCCTCCCCTTACAACATCATCTTGGGAAGGCCATGGTTGCATGCAATGGGGGCAGTTCCCTCAACATTGCATCAACTATTGCGATTCCCAACAGAACATGGGATAGAGGAAGTCAGGCGATCAGCTGCAGGCGAAGAATTGCTCCATGGAGAATGAAATCAACTTGCAGCATACGAGAGCCAAAAAGGCAGAAATTGAAGATGAGGACGTGGAAGTCCTAGAAGACATCGGCAAGGAGCCAGCCAAGAAGAGGAAGAGGCACTGAAGAAAATCCTCGTCCAGGATGGGATGAAGAACGCTTCTTTCTTCTCGGCTCGGGCTTAGCCGAAGAAGAGGAAAAAGAGTTGGAGGCTTTTCTGCGAGCAAATATGGAGGTGTTTGCTTGGACACCTTACGAAATGCCTGGCATCGACCCCGAGGTCACTTGCCACAAACTGAATGTTGACAGGTCGGCCAAACCTGTATTTCAACGAGCCAGAAGACCGACATTGACGCACGTGAAGCGGTAGAAGAAGAAGTAGACAGACTTCTGGAGCGCAGGGCCATCAGAGAAGTTCACTACCGACATGGCTGTCCAATACAGTGGTGGTAAAGAAAAAGAACGGTAAATGAGGGTCTGTGTAGACTTTACCAGTTTAAACAAGGCCTTCCCAAAGACAGCTTCCCTCTACCCAAGATTGACCAGCTAGTGGATGCCACTTCGGGGCATGGAAGGATGAGCTTCCTGATGCCTACCCAGATAGCTATGGACCCAGCAGATGAGAGAAGACTGCATTTATCACTCCCAAAGGCTATACTGCTACAAAGTGATGCCCTTTGGATTGAAAAACGCAGGAGCCACCTACCAAAGATTGGTACCAAGATGTTCAAGCACCTGATTGGCGAACAGTAGAAGTCTACATTGACGACATGGTCGTTAAGAC
>JAPPVO010002660.1:0-27491 GCA_030407325.1 Camellia japonica | reverse complement strand
TCCTTTTATCATGTACTTATGTTTAGCCTTGTTGGCAAGGGCTTTGTGTATGTCTGTACATAGTCTGTTATAGGTTGACTCGTTTTGGATGATCCTGTCTGTAAAGAATTTTGTGATACTGTGCTTTTGATGTGGGTTATTAACGTATCTGAGTATGGTTTGTTTGATGTGCATATAAGCACGGCTCTATGGACAAAGTTTTAAATTTTTTTCTTCCGTTTGGCCCCTTTACTCTGATGAATTATGTCTACTTTGGTCTGAGGCCGTAGGTGATCGCAGGATTACTGGCCGGTTATGTCCTTAACCCATAGGGGCGGGTTTGGGTAATGACAGAGTGGTATCAGAGCACGAGTTAATAACTCACACACTTGTCCAAAAAGAGCAATAAGCTTCTAGATAAGATCTAGGATGCATTCATGTGATAAATATGAAATTAGAAGCATTGATTATGTGCTTAAATGTTTTGATACGAACAGTTATATATTGTAAGTTGAGAACTACTTGAATTGCAAACTATCTGAATGTATGTGCTTCTTAGTATATGCATGCTTGTGCACCTTTGTATGAAATGTAATGCAAGTTTAATCAGATGGTGAGAACCAGAGGCGATGAGATAGAGGAATCTTCTACTGCCAGGCTGGACAGAATGGAAAGAATGGTTCAGGAAATGACAGAGGCTTTGAGACAGCAACAGGAATGGCAACAACAGTGGCAACAACCACACCCGCCACCTCCACCTCCGGCACCACCCGCGCCAGATAATCAAAATGATGACCGGATTATAGCTCTCACCAAGGAATTCAAGAAAATGAAACCACCACAGTTCCACGGGGGATTAGATCCATTGAAAGCCGAAGCGTGGGTCGTCGGCATTGAGAAACTATTTGAAGTGTTCCCCTGTTCAGAGACTCAGAAAGTGCTTCTAGCCACTTTTATGCTAGAAGACGAAGCAAGAAGATGGTGGATGTTGATGCGAGAAAATCATAAGGATGTTGACTGGGTGAAATTCTTAGAAATATTCTATTACAAGTACTTCCCGCAATGTGTTCGGGATAGGAAAGTAGCCGAGTTCATGGAACTCAAGCAAGATAGCATGACAGTAGCTGAGTATGAGGCCAAGTTCACTGAATTGGCCAGGTTTGCACCACACGTGATTGACACCGATTATAAGAAGGCAAGACACTTTGAAGGTGGACTCCGCAGTGACATCCTAGAGAGGGTGAATGTTCTAAAGCTGGAGACTTACATTGGGGTGCTTGACAGAGCCATTATATCAGAGACCAACATAACTAGACAAGCCAAGCCAATAACAGAATGGAAAGGTAACAAAAGGCAAGGCTTCTTCTCAAAGAAGAAATTTTCGAAAAAGCAAAACACGGGCTCCTCAAATACTTCAAATTCTTCCCGAGACACAGCTCCCATGTACAACATCTGTAGTAGAAGGCACCGTGGAGTCTGTTACCGTGCATCAGGAGCCTGTTTCAAGTGTGGGAAACAGGGACATATAGCCCGAGAGTGTAATCAGAACAGTGGGAAACTAGCAGCTGGTTCAACTGCATCAGTCCCAAAGCCGGAAATACTTTGAGATCTGCTACTACTGGGGAGACAGTGAGACAGGGGAGAGTTTTTGCACTTGTTCCAGGCGATACCCGGAATGCTAATGCCGTTGTCTCAGGTACTATTTCAATATGTAATCAGGATGCCTTTGTATTAATTGATTCTGGATCAACACACTCATTTGTGACATACACATTTGCATCTAGACTGAAAAGACCCCTAGAGTTGTTGCCATATTTGTTGTGTGTGTCTGCTCCATCGGGGGAATCTGTGTTATGTGACTATATATATCGGTTTTGTGACATGCATATTGAGGATGCTACCTTATATGTAGATTTGTTGCCCTTGAACTTTAGACATTTCGATGTAATTTTGGGCATGGATTGGTTGACCAAGTATTGTGCCACCATAGATTGTGTGACAAAAAGGGTTGTATTTAAACCACCAGAACAAAAAGAATTGTGTTTGTGGGTAATGGGGTAGTGCCTCCACCTTATTTGATATCTGCAATGAAAGCATGTAAACTGATCAGGAAAGGGTGCCAGGGTTATCTGTGCTATGTGTTGACTGAACAACCTGTGAATGTTGAATTGAATGATATACTTATTGTTAGAGAATTCCCAGATGTGTTCCCAAATGAATTACCAGGGGAATTGGTAGACAGGGAGATAGAGTTTACTATTGAGACTGTGCCAGGCACCCAGCCTATTTCTAAAACTCCCTACAGAATGGCTACTGCCGAGATGAAATAATTGAAAGAACAGTTGCAAGACCTACTTGACAAGGGGTTTATCCGGCCTAGCACTTCGCCTTGGGGTGCACCGGTGCTATTTGTGAAAAAGAAGGATGGTACTTTGCGTCTATGCATCGATTATCGGGAATTGAACAAGGTAACGATCAAGAACAAATATCCCTTACCCCGTATTGATGACTTATTTGACTAGTTGCAGGGATCACAGGTGTTTTCTAAGATTGATTTGAGATCCGGGTATCATCAACTGAAAGTTAAGGCAGAGGATGTTGAGAAAACCGCATTCAGAACGAGGTATGGTCATTTTGAGTTTCTTGTTATGCCATTTGGAGTGACTAATGCTCCGGCAGCATTTATGGACCTAATGAATAGAATTTTTAAAACCTACCTTGACGAGTTTGTTGTGGTCTTCATCGATGATATTTTGATATACTCTAAAGATAGATTTGAACATGAACATCACTTGAGGACTGTTTTACAAATACTTCAGGAAAGAAAATTATTTGCTAAACTAAAGAAATGTGAGTTTTGGTTGGATGAGGTTGTTTTCTTAGGGCATGTGATCAACAAGGAAGGAATTTCAGTGGACCCGCAGAAAATAGAGGCGATTGTGAACTGGCCTACACCAACTAATGTGACAGAAGTCCGTAGTTTCATGGGCTTAGCTGGGTACTACAGGAGGTTTGTGAAAGATTTTTCGAAACTAGCTGTGCCTCTTACCCAATTGACACGTAAAGGGCAACCATTTGAGTGGAACAGTGAAAGAGAATCAGCCTTTCATGAATTGAAGACGAGATTGACTACTGCACCAATTTTGACATTACCTTCAGGTACGGAAAATTTCGTGATTTTCAATGATGCGTCTTATAAGGGTTTGGGTTGTGTGTTAATGCAGAACGGAAAGGTTATTGCTTACGCCTCTCGACAGTTGAGGCCACATGAGAAGAATTATCCAACACATGACCTAGAGTTGGCCGCGATTGTTTTTGCTTTGAAAATCTGGCGGCATTACTTGTATGGGGCAAAGTGTGAAGTCTACACGGATCATAAGAGCCTGAAATACTTCTTCACGCAGAAAGAGTTGAATATGCGTCAGAGAAGATGGCTAGAACTGATAAAAGACTACGATCTAGAGATTCAGTATCACCCCGGGAAGGCTAATACAGTGGCTGATGCTTTGAGCAGAAAATCAACAGGGAGTATGGCTTGCTTGCTTACTGAGCAGAGGGAGATTTTGCAGGACTTTGAGAAGTCTGAAATTGAAGTGGTGGTATGTGAACAGGGCGGATTGATAGCCGCCATTACAGCCGAGCCGGCGATCATTGATGAAATCAAGCAGAAAGAAAGAGGATGAGTTCCTTAGAAAGGTAATTGATGAATTTGAGACGAGTCCAAAAGCAGAATTCAGCATTGAGAATGAACTGTTGAAATTCCGAAACAGAATGTGTGTCCCTGATATCCCGGAACTAAAGAAGAGAGTTTTAGATGAAGCCCACAGATCTGTATTTGCTATGCATCCGGCAACAATAAAATGTACCGGGATTTGAAGCAAACCTATTGGTGGCCTAAGATGAAGAAAGAGATTGCAGAATATGTGTCCAACTGTCTTCAGTGTCAGCAAGTTAAGGCTGAACATCAGAAACCAGACGGTCTACTTCAACCTCTCCCTATTCCCGAGTGGAAGTGGGAACATGTGACTATGGATTTTGTCGTTGGCCTACCTCGGACTTCTCGAGGTATGGATTTGTTTGGGTAGTAGTTGATAGACTGACTAAATCTGCACATTTTCTGCCTGTCAAAACTACATTTACTGCTTATAGATTGGCTACCATTTATGTTGATGAGATTGTCCGTTTACACGGTGTTCCAGTATCTATTGTATCGGATAGAGATCCGAAATTTGTGTCTAGATTGTGGAAGAGTTTGCAAGAAGCTATGGGAACAGAACTAAGATTCAGTACTGCATTCCACCCACAGACAGATGGGCAGTCAGAACGAACGATACAAACTTTGGAAGATATGCTTCGCATGTGTGTTTTAGATTTTCAGGGGAGTTGGGAAGACTATTTGCCACTTGCAGAATTTGCTTATAATAACAGCTTCCACTCCAGCATCGGTATGGCACCATACGAGGCTTTGTATGGTAGGAGGTGTAGATCACCTATTTGTTGGACGGAGGTCGGGGATAGAGCTTTGCTTGGGCCAGAAATTGTGCAGGGCACTTTTGAGAAAATCAAGACTGTCCGTCAAAGGCTCAAAATAGCTCAGGACTGACAAAAGAGTTATGCAGATGTTCGGAGAAGACCTCTTGAGTATGAGGTTGGTGACCATGTGTTCATCCGTGTTTCTCCGATGAAAGGCCAAGTCAAATTTGGGAAAAAAGGGCAAGTTGTCGCCCCGTTACATTGGGCCGTTTCAGATTTTGGAGAGGCTTGGTCCGGTTGCCTACAAAGTTGCCTTGCCACCGGGATTCGAGCAAATCCATAATGTGTTTCATGTGTCGATGTTGAGGGGTTACCTCCGAGACCCGTTACACGTGGTTGATTATCACCGGATAGCTATTGATGAGAATATGGAATACGCCGAATGGCCGGAAAGAATTGTCGACCGACAAGTGAAAGAATTGAGAAACAAATCCATCCCAATGGTGAAAGTGGAATGGAAAGAGCACTATGGGACGGATGCCACGTGGGAAAAAGAGGAGGAAATGCGACTACGCTATCCACATTTGTTTCCCGATGAAGGTAACTTAAGTTTGGAGGACCAAACTTCCTAAAGGGGGGAAGACTGTGATACCCCTGTTCTGTATTATGTTAATTGGTCCCTAATACGTATGCGATTATATGTTTCGATATGATTTGAGTGCCATTATGTGATATATGTGATTTTAGAATTCTATCTGTTCACCGTAGGAATATTTGTTTGAATAATCCGCTTCGGAAATCAAATTGAGGGCCTTATCGGCCACAAAACCCGAAATTTATTACGCCATTATGGTTGGCATAATTTTTAGAGCCTACGGTGAAATTTAATTGAAAATTGATTCTGGTCAATTTAAACTGATTAAATTGATGAATTAAGTGCCCAATTGTTTATTATTATTAAAATGGACTTAGTGGAGGTTGTTGTAAAGAGGCTATACACCTCATTTCTCCTCCTTAGTTGCATTGTGGCTGATCTTGGACTCAAAACTTACAGAGAGAGAGCCGACTATAGGAAGAGAGGAAGAAGAATTGGGCAATTTTGGTCTTGAGACTTGAAGATTGAAGATCAAGCTTAAGATTTGGCTAGAACTTGGGTGTATAAGGCTCCTAGGTGAGTAAGTATTCCTTGAATCATGGATTTGTGCTTGCTAATTGTAAATTCAGAGTTGAATGAGGATCAAGAGCATGAGTTAAGTTGGCCTTGTTGGAATTAAAGCTTGGTATATGCATGTATGTATAAATTTGTGTTGAAATAGCATGTACAAGCTTGAAATACATGATCCATATAGAGTTTTAGTTGAAACTCATGTGTTGATCACCATTTGTGTTATCTAAGTTGGGAATGTGGCTAAATCATCACATGCATGTACAATTTGAGAAGATATGAGCTTGAATGCATGAACTTGTACGTTGTTAATGAGTTTGATGGGGGATTGGGGCATGCATGTGACTTATTTGTGAAATTGAGCCTCATTGAGTTGTAATTTGGGGTCTGTACCATGTTAGCATGATTATATTTGCCATTTGAGCCATTGCATGCAAGAATTGTAGCTGGAGAATTGTTTTGGAGCTCAAGAACACAATCTGGGAAACCCAGAATTTTGATGTCCGCTGCGGGGAATGTCCGTTCGAGGGATTTCGAGCTCCCAGTATTTTGTTCTTGCAGGCATGGTGTCCGCTCGAGCGGGGAAGTTCACGCTCGAGCAGGGATCATGGAGGATGAACTTCCGCTCGAGCGTCCTAGTTCACGCTCGAGCGTAAAAATGATGCATCCAGTACTTTTTGCAAACATAGAGTCCGCTCGAGCGGGAAAGTTCACGCTCGAGCGGGGAGCTATGTTGAGAGGCCCTCCGCTCGAGCGCCATATTGGACGATCGAGCGCAATTTTCAACTATCCAGTACCTTTGCAGGCCTTAAGGGTCCGCTCGAGCGGGTAATTTGACGCTCGAGCGGGGACCCTATTTTCTGAAATTTTGAAAATGCATCATGTGTTCTGTTTTCCGTTCTCTTTCACTTGTAAGCACTCTTAGGCTTATGTTAAGCATTGTAAATGAGTTAATGAGATAAGAATAAAGCCTAATGAGGAGTATGTGAATTAAAGAACGGATTGAACTGTTAGTGACCCCTTTTTGTGTTCATGAAATGTGTAGGGTCAAGCTCCAGGGCAAATCCACAAGCCGATCACTGTGAGTAATATCGATATTTGAATGCTTGTGAATGTCCAATTGTTTATTCCCTTATAAGCTTATGAATTGCTAATTGGGATTGTGGATGTAAGTCAAACATGAATGGACCAAAGGTCGTTTTGATAAACATGAATGGACCCAAGGTCATTTTGATAAACGTGAATGGACCAAATGTCGTTTTGTTAAACATGAATGGACCCAAGGTCGTTTTGACATGAATGTGTGGGCCAAAGGCCGTTCTGACATAAATGAATGGGCCAAAGGCCGTTTTGATACGAATGTGTGGGCCAAAGGCCGTTATGACATAAATGAATGGGCCAAAGGCCGTTTTGATACGAATGTGTGGGCCAAAGGCCGTTTTGACATACATGATTGGGCCAAAGGCCGTTTTGACATAATCGAATGAGCCGAAGGCCATTTTGACAAGAATGGAAATCTAAACGGGCCAAAGGCCAGAATGTTTGGAATTTCGTATAGTTATATATATCTGTTAAATAGAATTACGAATTGGGCCCAAGGCCGTTTGGAACATGTTGTTCTACATTGTTATGTATATTCCGTAATTAATGTTATTCACTGGGCTATCGCTCACGCTCATTCATGTGTTTGTAGGTGAGCCAAGAGAAGTACAAACCCAGCCCCAGTGAAGTCTGCTAGGAACAACAGGAGTTTTGGGAGAGTCAGCCTTGTGTCTCATGCATGAGACCATCCTTGTCCTTTTATCATGTACTTATGTTTAGCCTTGTTGGCAAGGGCTTTGTGTATGTCTGTACATAATCTGTTATAGGTTGACTCGTTTTGGATGATCCTGTCTGTAAAGAATTTTGTGATACTGTGCTTTTGATGTGGTTATTAACGTATCTGAGTATGGTTGTTTGATGTGCATATAGCACGGCTCTATGGACAAAGTTTTAAATTTTTTTCTTCCGTTTGGCCCCTTTACTCTGATGAATTATGTCTACTTTGGTCTAGGCCGTAGGTGATCGCAGGATTACTGGCCGGTTATGTCCTTAACCCATAGGGGCGGGTTTGGGTCATGACAGACTCGCTCACGATAGTTCGTGCCTTTCACTCCGCGTCCAAGTCCTTGGCTTCGTTTGGGCATTTTATGGAGCAAGCTAAATCTTTGCTATCAAATTTCCAGTCTTGGGCTGTCCAGCATGTAAAGCGGGATGGGAATTCGGTAGCTCACTGTCTAGCTCGGATAGCGTTCTCTTTGGAGGGCTGTTTCATTTGGATGGGAGAGGTTCCGTTTTCTTTACGTTCCCTCATTAGGAGGGAGGCGTCTTTTTGATGTTGCGTTTCTTGTTCCTTTATTTTTTGTCCATCTAAAAAAAATCACAAAATGAGTAATATCGCAATAAATTAACATAATAAAATGTTTAAAATTTTATGATTAATATTGTAAAAATTTATGACTAGAGAACAAAATTTTTTATTACTTCAATTTATGATAATATTATATATTTTATAGTTAAATTACATATTTTTGTAATAAAAAATATATATATATAGTATGCACCTTTGAAAAAGTACACACCATTTTCCTATCGAACGATGATGTGGATTGACCGTTACGTTACCAATAATCATCGTCGTTGCAATCAACAGGCAAAAAGCCAAATTCGGCATTCGCGATCATTCTCGTTTCATACGTTTCACCGTCAAAAAAATATATATATATATATATATATTTTATATGTGTGTATTAAAAAATCATTTACTATAACAGTTGACAAATAATATTATTCCACGTGGATAATCAGAGATGTTTGATAAGATGATTTGGTATTTAAAACTAAATTGATTAAGTAATAATCAATTAAATCTATTAGATAATCATAATTGATATCACTTAAAAATTTAAGTGTCTTTTAAAATGTAGGTTAAAGCTTAAGAAAATTTTAAATCATATAAAACTTATTTAATTCTAATTGAATTTATAAATATTAAACATGAATATTGATATATATTATTATAAATTCACTACCACCATCGCTATCACCATCGCCATCACCATCACCATCACCACCACCACAATTATCATGCTATTGTCACTACTACCACTATGCCACCACCATCCCTACCACTATTACAATCACCACCATCATGTCACGACCAATACTATCACTACAACCACCATCACGATTCACTACCATCTCTACTATGTCATCGCTATCGCTACCGCCATCATGCTGTCTCCACCACCACCACTACGATCACCTTCATTACTAGTATCATTATTGTCATGAATATCACCATTATTTTACTATTACTATCATCGTTACTACCACCACCACTCCACTGCCACTACTACCACCACTATGCCACTCCGCCACTACCACCACCATTATCACAGTATAAAAATTAAAATATATAATTTAAAAATAACAAATTTTAAATTTTATTTTACACATCAAATAACTTATTCTTAATTAAGCACTTAATTTTTTATCAAACAATTTAAAAAACTTGACATTTAATTTTCAACTTTATCAAAAACTATCCTAGCCAGTATTAGGGTAACTGATTTTGAAAATTAATTTTACTTTCTACTAGAAAAACGAAAAAAAAAAATGTAAATAATACTTTTTTTTTTGGTAGTATATTTTCAAACTTGCTTTTAGGGTTGTTTGAAATGATTTAAATAAATATATATTTTTATTTTTTACAAAAAAAAAAATTAAAAATAATGATAGAACCTAAAAAATAAAAAAATAAAAAATTATACTTATATAACACATCCAAACAAACTTTTAGGTCTTGTTTGGTTTCACTCTCAAAACACAATTTTTGAAAAAAATTTCAAAATTTTGTTCCAAAATCGTTTTCTCTCTCTTTTACACATCAATCAATTACTTTTTCTCTCTCCTATCTCTTTCTCAATCATTTTTTTCTCATACACATCTACTCAATTACAACAAAATATCAAAGCATCCTAAACTCCCATACTCCAAAACTATTTTCAAAATGGAAAATGATTTGTCCCCCTAAAAAAGTCCCCCTAATCCCCCTAATGCCCAAAACGACGTCGTTTTGGGCATTTTTTTTTTTTTTTTTTGCCTTGGTTTGAAATTTAGGGGGATTAGGGGGGGCTTTTTTAGGGGATGTAGCACAACCCTTTCAAAATATACAATCAAACAAATCAAAAAAATTTCTAAACTCTTCTCCCAAATTTTTTTTTAAAATTTATCTCTCAAAACCAAACTAAAATTTATCTCTCAAAACCAAACTAAGGAAAATGAGTGGGAGCACTAATTAGTGCTCCCACTAATGATGTGGCAGTAGGCCCCATCATGAATGATTTGATGTTTTGACCTTGGTGTTGTATTTTTTTTAGTAATGCTACAGATCCCAAAAATTCTACCAAAAATTTTACCAAATGTCTCACATGGGTGTGGGACCCACACAATGTGGGTCCCACATCCATGTGAGACATTTGGTAAAACTTTTAATAGAATTTTTAGAATCTGTAGCATTACTATATTTTTTTTTTTTTATTGAGTGTCATGTCATTAGTGATCTTTTTAGCGCTCTAAAATTAATGTTCTCTATCATTGTTGCCAAACTAAATACACCCTCAATGTCTCCCGCATGCCTACCGCTGTCTCTCTCTACACTCTTTCATCATCATCAGAAAAATCAAAACTATAAAACGTAAAAACCTAGGGGCTTATAGAGAGAGAAAGCTGAGCAGCAAAGCAATGGCGTCTAGGTTATGGATCTGGTCCTTCGTCTTCGTTTTGTCTGTCATCGTTCCGTCATTTGCAGGGGCATCTGCTTCTGAAAACGAGGACTCACAGTCGAAAGAGTTCGTTCTGACTCTAGATCATTCCAACTTCTTTGAGATTGTTGCCAAGCACGACTTCATCGTCGTCGATTTTTACGCTCCATGGTTTGTAATTCAATTTTCTTCCATTAATTCTCTTCGTGTTCTTGTAATAATATGGATTCTTTAAGCACTTTTTTTTTTTTTTTTTAAATCCTTGCAAAGTACGAAATACTGGTCTCCTAATTCAACTCACTTGAGGGAGAGTTAAGTACACCTCTCTTCTATCTTTATTTAATCCTCCACTTCAAAATTATAAATCTACCTCCGATAGTTAGTTAACCTTGCTACCATTTTTTCAAGTTTAAACTCAAATACATTCATCCAAATGGATTATATTTTGATTTCAGTTTTTGATTTCAGTTGTAACATTATGGCTTATTTTGCTTGGATTTTAGGTTAGTGTCATTTTTAGTGTGGTCATTGAGGTCATATGTTTTTTTGCATTGTGATGTTCATGAATGTGCTTTTGCTCTTCTTATGCAGTTATAACACTTCTGTTTTTGGATCATAATATGATTTCTTTTTAATATCCAAATTGGATTTATGTCTTTTTGTTAGAGATTATGAGTAGCTCTTTTGTTAGACTATCTCCAATTGTTCACCAATTTTTTCATCGAATTTGATTTTAATTTTGAGTAAAAATTTTGATTCAATATGAACTATTTCAATCATTTTTCATCAAAATCTTTTTAATTTTTGTTCTCTTATTCCAAATTTCTCTTTTTTATCAAATTTGATCATCTTCACTGTTACATCTTTTTAAATTTTCATCAAATTCAAATTTAACAAAAGATTTAATGAGTTTTCAATTTGATGAAAAAATTGATTCTCTTGATTTGATGAACAATTGATAAAAAAATTGGAGATAATTTTTAAGCAATTTAAATTTGATGAAAAATGTGAAGGATTGGAGATATTCCAGTGACTCAGTTTTTTTTTAGAAAAACTAAAAATTAATTTGATAAAAGAAATAAAAAAAATACATACCATTTTTAAATAATTTTTATCTTTTGAGAGTAAAGAAATAATTTTTAAAAATATTATTTTGATATTTATTTTCATCAAATCAGTTTCCATTTTCTTAAACAAAATTCTAATTTTTTTTTTTTTTTTTTTTTGAACAAAACGAACCAAACCAAACCAAACCAAATGTGACGAAAATACTTGCAAGCCATAAAAATGGTACAAAACATTAACTTTTTCTGGTTGCTATTAAAATGTTTGTGTTTTCGTGGATGCAATTACTTTATTTACATGAAGTGCTTATTGAATACTATTATGGACTGTTCATCTGGTATGCTTCTTATTATTGGTGTTCTGGTACAGGTGCTACTGGAGCAAGAAGCTTGCTCCTGAGGTAATCTTGAAAGCATTTAATTTCAGAGGGTTCAGATAAGATTTGATCAACTTTGGTTACATATACTTCATTCACTAACAATGTATAATGTATATATCTATAATATTGATTTGCAGTATGAGAAAGCTGCATCTGTACTGAGTCTCTACGATCCTCGAATCACCCTAGCAAAAGTTGACGCCAGTGAAGAAAAAAACAAGGGAATTGCAAGTAAATTTAAGATTCAGGGTTACCCCACAATTAAGATCTTGAGAAATGGAGGGAACCATACTCAAGATTACTATGGACCTCGAGATGCTGATGCTTTTGTTGCTTATTTTATAAAGCAAAGGTCCCCTGCTTCTGGTGAAATAAAATCCACAGAAGATTTCAATATAGAAGATAGGTACATTGAAATGATATACAAAATGGATAATAACAATGTAACCAAATAATATACTATAGTAGGACAAATCTAAGGCGTGCATGCACCCTTGAAAAAGTAGCACGCGGTAAGAAATGTTTCACATACTTTATGGTATGCATTCCTATAATGAAAGTTTTTTTTTTTTTTTTTCTTTTTTAAATAATTCAGGGTACCTCTTGTCCCGCCATGTTCAATTGGATCCGAGTTACCCTTATAATAAAAGTTTCAAACTATTGTGTTAAATGTTATGGATATGTCATGTGTGTGGTGTAAATATTATAAACTATTTGTAATAAGAAATGTTACGGACTATTTTGGTGACAAATTATTGCATATTGTAGTGTTTCTGTTATGGAACATTTTGATTATATTACCTACATTGTGTATGGTGGATACAATATATCATTTTTAAGGATGCACACTGTATATAATATTATAAAAATATAAACTGTTTTTTGTTGAATACCAGAAACAAGTAAAGGGGGTCAAGTCTAATTAAGAGGGTTCATTTATACTTGTAAATGTTTTGAACAAATAACGTTTCATATATTTAATATAAAAAATTCAAACTTGAGTGGGTTGAATTTAACCCTCCCGTGCAAGTGTAGGGTTGCCTCTGATTGTTTGGCACTTTCTTTCTGTTTGGTTGCTTGATTCCATTTTTTTAAAAATACTTTTCAGAAAATTTTATTTTTTTATTTTTTTGTATTTTTTTGTTTTTATTGAATGTTTTTAATAATTTAAGTAATTTTTTAAATTTTTAGACACATCTAACATAAATACACCTAAAAAGTAAAAAAATTATAAAAAAAATCTTTTAAAAATTCACTAAATACCAAAAATATAAAAAAATACAAGAATTCAGTACATTTTTTGTATTATTATGTATTTATTAATTTTTTAAAATATTTTTTCATAAATTTTTACTTTTTAGATACATCTAAGTAAGGTGCATCTAAAAGAGTAAAAAAAAATATTTAAAATTTTAAAAATATTCACTAAAAACAAAAAAATATGAAAACCAAAAAACTCAATTTTCCAAAAATTTAATCCAGAAAACTCAAACCAAACACACTGATTAACATTTTACAAAAAGATTTTGCTATAGTTATTGTCATTTTTCCTGAAACAATTTTTTGATTGAATATAACCAAACCAAGCCTTAAGTCTCATAAAAAAAAAAAATGTTAAAAATTCACAATTTGAGTTATATAATTCATTCATAATAGCATGACAGTAGAGTTGGGTTTAATATAATTGAATTTATGATAAATTAAAAATTAACACACAACTTGTAATATTATTGGTTTTTTTTTTAAAATTTTTATCTTTAGCGAATTTTTTTAATTTTTTAAAATTATTTTACTTTTAAAATTTTTCTACATTAAACGGTTGAAAACAAAAAATTTGACACAACTTTTATTTTAGAACTTACTAAAAACAAATAAATAAATAAATATAATAAATTTTTTAACTGGATGTGAAACTATGGCTCCTGTCAGTTACCACCAATTCAAACTTGATAAAACATTACACTAACCCATTGATTTACAAAATGTAATACAAAAATATTAAATTTCTCATAAGTTTAAATTTAAATTTGAGAGAATTTTAGAGATCATGGGTCTCTTTTTAATTATTTAAACCATTCATTTAGTAAGACTTTCAATATATATTATTCAGAAAAACAAAAAAAAAGATCGATCCAAATCATAATATTTTTAAAAATAAGGGGTACTTACCAATTAGTCCTATTAACTAGACTTATTTACCTACAGATCCTAACTAATAAATTTAACACTATAAACATAAGAGAGTGATAAATTTATCACTAAAAATTTATTCATAAAAACAAAGAGACTGATAAATTTATCACTATAAATTTATTCATAAAAATAAAAGACTGATAAATTTATCTTTATCACTTAATAAATTTATCAATAGGACTTAATGGGTAATAAGTCTCCAAAATATGACCTATTGGGTAAAAGTCTCCAAAATAAGATCTATTGGTAGTTTACCCTAAAAATAAACCATCTATTTAGTTGAAAATAAAATATTATAATTATCATATCAATTTAATTTTTTTATATATATAATATACATAAAACATCTTGTAAAATATATAATTTAAATTATCGAAACAAACTTAATGAGCCAACACTCTCTCAAATTCTTATAAAGTTATATTTAAATTTGACAATCCATACACATTTAGAAAAAAACGAAATCGGTAACACCAAATCAACGCTGGTAGTGGAACAAAGTTGACCAAAAATCGTTGTCGTTACAATCAAGAGGCAATTATTTAAAAATAAAAATTTAGCTGCACTTCTGTGTGCTAGAAAATCATACACGCGAATCTTTATAATAAAAGAAAATAATTACGAAATGATTGAAAATTTTATAACATTAATTATACATAATGTTGATAAAATTTAATGATATAATTTTATAATTGAACATTTTATAACATTAATTATTAATGTTGATAAAATTTTTCATTGATATACAATTATTTTTATGAAAAATATTGATATATAATTTTTGTTTACAATAACAGCTAATACAATATGACAAATGAGATTACTCGACGTGAATAACGGGTTGGAATTTTTTAGGTTTGAGAGCAAATTCTTAACTTTAAATTTAATTATTTTAATTATATAGTTTTATACTTTATCTTTTGACAATTTTGCCTCACTTACCTTATAAATTCTTTCTCAAACTTTTTTATTAACGGATCGTTTGGAAACAGATTAATTTAGTAATTTTTTAGTTATTTGGTTAAAATGTGAGTTAAAAAAAAATTAATATGTTTGGGATGCTTTTTTTAACTTTTTACGAAAAGATGTGCAAAAAATAGAAAGAAAAGAAAATCTTTGACTTTTTTATATGAATTTTTAATTTTTTAATTTTTTTAATAATTTTCTTTGACTAAATGAGTTGGTTCCCTAACGTGGCCTAATATTAAATTTAAACTAGGAAAATGTTTTAGTGCTCGAAATTGGCATGGCTCGAACGGCTCGACAGCCCAAAACGACGTCGTTTTGAGCTGTATTTTTTTTTTTTTTTTCTTCTTCTTCTTCGTCATTTTGGACTGAAACCAGAGGGAGAGGAGAGGGAGAGGGAGAGAGAGAGAGAGAGAGGGAGAGAGAGGAGGCAGCCCTCCGCCCGCCGTCCGTCCGTCGCAGCCCTCCGTCCGTCCGTCGCAGCCCTTCGTTCGTCCGTCGCCCCTCGTCGGCTCTGCCCCGATCGCGTCGCCTCCGTCGCCTCCGCCGCCTCCGCCCTCTCCTCCCCTCCCCCTCCATTTTTTAGGCCTCCTCCAGTCCCCTCCTCCCTCCTCCCTCCTCTCCTCTCCCCTCCTTCCTCCTCCCCCTCCATTTCTGCGTCTGAAAAAAAAAAAAAAAAAAAAAAAAAAAAAAAAAAAAAGACGTTCGAGCCATTCGAGCTACGTAGCAAGGCCGTTTAAACTAATATAGGCAGATCGGGTAATTTTGTGATCCTGAATAATCAGCCATACACATAGCGAGTATAATCGCTGTCTCTCTCAACTAACGGTGAAAAGTCTTGTACTCTCTCTCTCTCTCTCGTCAACACAGAAAAATCACACTCTAAAATCAAAGCTCCTCCAGGAGATATAGCGAGAGAGAAAAGGAGTTTATAGAGAGAGAAAGCTTAGCAGGAAAGCAATGGAGTCTAGGTTATGGATCATGGTCTTCGTTTTGGCTATCATGGGTTGGTCATTTGCAGGGTGGTTTGGATCTGAAACTAAGGAGTTGGTTCTGAATCTAGATCACTCCAACTTCTACCACACTATTGGCAACCACGACTTCATCGTCGTCCACTTCTACGTTCCAGGGTATGTATATGTATTTCAATTTTGTTTTATTAATTCTCTTATGTTGTGTTTTGTCGGGATTTGAAAAAAAAATAAAAAAAGTGTGTAAAATGTGAATAAAATATACCAGTTGATTCTTAATTTTACAGACTTTTTTCCTTTCTCTTTTCAAATTTCTTCCCAAATCTCTCAACCAAATGTTGATTGGGAACATTTAAATAAAACTATAATTTTTTTCTTCAAAATTATATATATATATATATATATATTTTTTATTTTTTCAGTCTCTGTAGTGTAGACAAATTTAAAAGTTAAAAAATTTTGATTTTAAAAATAATAATAATAATAAAAGAGTTAAATTTTTTCCCTTCTTTTTTGGGTCTTTTTTTTTTTTTTTCCAATTTTATATTTTTTCATCCGTTTGTGTAGAAAATTAACTAAAGGCTAAAAAATCAACAACAAAAAAATAATAATAATAAAAAAAGCATTTAATCCTCCACTTCATAGTAATAAATCTACCTCCAATAATTAACCTGCTACCATTTTTTAAAGTTTAAACTTAAATACACTCATCCAAATAATTTACATTTAGACCATATTTAAATTATAAATTTAGGTGGGAATTTAGAAACTCTGCTTTTTACTTTTCCTTTTTAAATAATTCATGATCCAAATACGATTTTAGATTTTTGTTTTGATGATTTTTTTTTTTTTGGGGGCCCTTCTATGGTTATTCTGAGGCCTTTAAAATGAGAATAGTTAACATCATTGCTAACCTAAGTATGGATATAGATGCGGACACGGATGAGGATATTGAACACAACAATTTTAAAAAAAATACAAACACGAAAGACAACGGAGACACAATAATAAAATATATTTTCATATATTTTTATTTGTTATCCATATTAATATTACATTCACAAACAATCACTATTAACAAAAACTAACTCTAATTCTATATTATTTAAAAAAAAAACACTTTTAAATTAACAGTTACAGTTTATATATATATTTTTTTGTGAATAATCTATTAAGTATTTAAATCTAAGAAATAAATAATAAACATTCAAAATTCATCAAAAACACTAAAGAAAATGAAAAAAAAAAAGATAACTTAGCATGTAGTGTTCCCGGAGTGTTCCATACTTGTTCTCGCCGTGTCTGCATATTCCCACGGTGTTCAATACGGATACGACATTTGTTTTAAAATATAGGTGCTTATGCTTTCATAGTTGCTAACTTTGCTTGGATTTTAAGTATGTGTCAATCAGTGGTTCATTGCTGACTGAGAGAGGTCTTATGTTTTTTTGCATGGTGATGTTCATGAATGTGCTTGTGCTCTTCTTATGCGTTTGACACTCCTGTTTTTGGATCATAATATGATTTCTTTTCAATATGCAAATTCAATTTATGTCTTTTGGCTAGAGATTACGAGTAGCGTTTTTTCTGGTTGCTATTAAATTGTATTGTGTTTTCATGGATGCAGTTACTGGTTAGAGAAATTCCAATGCTGATTTTTATTTTTAACCAGTTAGAGTATGGAAAAAGGCATGCATTTTATTTTACCTAATTAATCTTTCATTTATATGTTAGAACGATACTCTTTATTTTACATATTTATTCATACAAAAAATAGTTTAAAAAGCCTCCAAATACTGTCCAAATCTAGCTAGAGGGTCTTCTTGATTGGTGGATGGGATTCAAATGGAAGTCATTTGCTGGGTCTGCTATTCTGTTTTGAGCTCTGCTTTGTCCTGGGCTTGTATAAAGGCTTTGTCTTTGTTTGGGTTTTGTTGTCCTTCTTTATTGAGGTGCTTTGTTGGCTACTCACCAACTCCGGTGCAGTGCTTGCTCATGATTGGGCTTGTTTTTGGTTGTTTTATTCTTGCTTTTTCTTTCCTTATTAAAATCGTGAGGCCAAGCGGTTCGTTATATAAATGCAAATTGCAGTTTTTGGGGAGTATGTCCTGTTGGGGAAAACGCACAACAATACCAATCCAATCCATTAGGGAGAAATTCTAAGTCAATAAACGTCATATCATGACCCAATATACATTATTTGAAATTCATACCCACTTAAAAGCTTAAGCCTATTATTATTATTATGGAATCACAATCCCTGTTTATCTGGTATGTTTATTATTATTATTTTTATGTTCCGTTACAGGTGTAGCTTCTGCCAAAAACTTGCTCCAGAGGTAATGAAAGTATCCAATTTCAGAGGGGGTTTACATAAGATTTCATCAAGCTGGTTATATTGTTGATAGTAACATATATATATCATTGGCTAATAATGTACAATGTATATCTATCTATATTGATTTTTGCAGTATGAGAAAGCTGCATCTGTACTGAGTAGTCATGATCCTCCAGTCACCCTGGCTAAAGTTGATGTCAGTGAAGAGAAGAACATGGACCTTGCAAGAGAATTTAAGATTTCGAGTTTCCCAACAATTAAGATCTTCAGAATGGGAGAGAACCATATTCAAGATTACCAAGGACCTACTCGAGATGCTGAAGGAATTGTTGCTTATTTAAAGAAGCAAATTGGCTCTGCCTCTGCTGCTGAAATAGAAGAATCCGCAGAAGATTACCAAGGACCTCGGGATGCTGATGGTATTGTTCCTTATTTAAAGAAGCTAATCGGCTCTGCTTCTGCTAAAATAGAAGAATCCACAGAAGATTTCGATTTAGATATGTACATTAACGTTATATAGATATTCAAAAGAATAATAATAAGGATAAATTACAAATACATCACCTAGAATTTGCTTAAAATATGTTTTTTTTTTTTTTTTTTTTCCTTTGTAATTCTGAAAATTACATCTTGTCCATTAAAATTTTTAATTTTATAATAAATGGTCCCTTTTATTAATAAATTATCAAAGTCAATTAACAGTTTTTAATAATATTAGAAATTTATTTCAATTAATAATTTATGTAATTTTATCACCGTATATGAAAGCAGATAGGAATTTTATTTTTTTAATTAATTCTATTAAATAAAAAAAGGAGAGGACGAAATGGTTGAGTTTTTGATGACCAATATCGAAGTTTTCGCATGGTCGCCTTACGACATGCCAGGCCTCGATCCTAGTTTTATCTGCCATCACCTCAACGTCTTCCCCGGAGCAAAGCCGGTCATTCAGCGAACAAGGAGATCGGCGCTGCATCACGCCGAGGTAGTTGCAGAAGAGGTAAAGAACCTGCTTGAGGCACGCGCAATCCAGGAGGTGCACTACCCTCGGTGGATTTCGAACACGGTTGTAGTGCCCAAAAAGAATGGGAAGTGGCGAGTTTGTGTCGACTACAAGACAGTCAACCGAGCTTGTCCCAAAGATAGCTTTCCTTTGCCAAGAATTGACCAGCTTGTGGACTTGACGGCTGGACATAATAGGCTCAGCTTCTTGGACGCCTACCGCGGCTACCATCAGATCGCCATGCATGGGCCTGACCAGAGAGATCACTTCTTTCACGACTCCAAGGGGACTTTTCTGCTACCGAGTCATGCCTTTTGGTTTGAAGAACGCCGGCAACCTTTCGAGGATGTGACCAAAATGGGTCTTGGCTTGGCGACAATGGAGGCTTACATCGATGATATGGTGGTAAAAAGCCGACATGAGGCAGACCATTTGTCCGACCTAGCCGAGATGTTTGCTATCCTAAAGAAGCACAAGCTGCGCTTGAATGCGTCAAAATGTGCCTTTGGCGTGGGGTCCGGAAAGTTTTTGGGATTCCTAGTCACGAACCGAGGCATCGAAGCGGACCCTAGTCAGATCAGAGCCGTGCAGGAATTGAAGCCGCCCACAGCTCAGCTAAGGACGTACAGCATCTGGCCGGAATGGCCGCCGCGCTTAATCGATTTATAAGCCGGTCATCAGATCGCTGTCGCCCTTTCTTTCAGGCATTGAAGTCCAAGTTTTCATGGGACGTAGAGTGTGACCAAGCTTTGGCCGAGCTCAAGGAATATCTGTCTTCTCCACCACTGTTGGTTACACCTAAGCCGGGTGAAGAACTCTATCTTTACCTTGCTGTCTCCCAGCACGCAGTCAGTGCGGTGCTAGTCCGGGCTGAAGGAATCAAGCACCTCCCAATCTTTTATGTCAGTAAAACCTTGCTGCCGGCAGAAACTAGGTACTTGCCTTTGGAAAAGCTCGCGTTGGCATTGATGATGGCTTCAAGGAAATTAGCGCACTACTTCCACGCCCATACCATCATCGTACTAACCGAGTTTCCGCTTAAGGCCTTGTTCGAACGAGCGGACTTTTCTGGCCGAATTCTCAAGTGGGCGGTCGAGTTGGGGCAGTTTGATGTGAAGTTCCAGCCGCGCACAGCCATAAAGGCCCAAACTTTGGCCGATTTCGTTGCCGAGTTCTCACCTGGAACCCATCCGGTGTGCCCGGTCGACATTGCCGCGGCCGATGAGGAGATGAATGCAACCGATTGAGATACAACCTTGTGGAACTTGCGACGCGGAATTTGCGTGCTCCACCGAAGCACCCTTAGTTTGTACCATACCACCGACTGGTGATGCAATGACGGAGTCGGTTCCCGCCGACCAACCTGCTCCGTCCGGAATCGCATCACCACGGGGGACGAAACGGTTCCACCCAGCACAGAGCCTGCGGCCCGCACCATACCGCAACCTGGTGATTCGCCTACGGACTTGGGCATTATGGATCAACTCGCTGAGTCCGGTGCCGAATCACCAAGGGGGGCTGAAGTGGAACCAATGAACTCAGAACGTGAACCCGGTCAGCCGAGCAACCGTGATTTTATCACCCTTCGCAACTCTCAGGACCCATCAGACTGTTGGAAGCTTTTTGTGGGGGAAATGTGGAAACTTTTCGTTGATGGAGCGTCCAACCGTCACGGTGCCGGGCTAGGTATTGTTCTTATCTCCCCAGATGGCCTCACCATTGAACATTCCATCACCCTTGGCTTCCCAGCATCTAACAACGAGGCTGAGTACGAGGCCCTTCTTGCCGGGCTCAAAAGCGCTATTCAGATGAAGGCTGCCGAGCTAATGGTGTACAGTGATTCCCAGCTTGTGGTTAACCAAGTCTCTGGGACTTACGCGGCAAAAGATGACAGAATGGCGAAGTATCAAGCTCTGGTCAGGGAACACATCAAGCAGTTTCAGGCAATCAGGGTCCAACAAATTGGCCGTGAAGACAACAGCCGAGCTGATGAGCTGGCCGGCCTCGCTTCGATGGTAGATAGTACGTCTCCAAACCCCCTGTTAGTTGACTATCTTCCACGGCCGAGCATTGAAGATGCCGGGCAGACGGATGTACTCTGTGCCGCGCTAGGTCCTTCCTGGATGGACCCCTTAATCTTGTTCCTTAGAGACCGGACTCTTCCAACTGACAAGAAGGAAGCACACAAGGTCCGGGTGAAGTCAGAGCGGTTTTGGCTCTCTCCATCTGGTGCGTTGTATAAAAAATCCTTCACTGGTCCTTATCTAAAGTGTGTGCACCCGAGCAGTGTGGAGGCCTTCTTGTACGAAATTCACGAAGGCATTTGTGGCAGCCACATAGGGGGCAGATCCTTGGCCTACCGAGCTATTTCGCAGGGATACTGGTGGCCATGCATGCAGGCCGACGCTCAAAAGTACGTTCGTAAATGCGAAAAATGCCAGAAATTCGCCCATCAGATCCACCAGCCAGCCAGGGAACTTCTTCCCCTCACCAGTCCTTGGCCCTTCGCCATGTGGGGACTAGATATCGTGGGGCCATTGCCAACGGCGCCGGGCAACCGGAAATTCTTCATTGCGGCCACAGATTACTTCACGAAATGGGTTGAAGCTGAGCCCTTGGCAACAATCAAAGAAAAAGACGTGAAGCGGTTTGTGTGGCAGAACGTGGTCACGCGGTTTGGCGTCCCAAAGATTTTGATCTCTGATAATGGCACCCAGTTTGACGGTCGCCTATTCAGAGGATTTTGTGAAGATCTGAAGATTGAATTCTACAACTCCACTCCGGCATACCCGCAGTCCAATGGTCAAGCCGAGGCATCGAACAAAACTATACTGGATGGGTTGAAGAAACGACTGGAGAAGGCGAAGGGAAAATGGGCTGAGGAATTACCTAGCGTCCTTTGGGCATACCGAACAACTCCGCGGCGAGCTACCGGGGAAACTCCATTTGCCTTGGCTTACGGCATGGAGGCGGTCATACCTTTGGAAGTTGGCATGCCCACCCTGAGAAGCGAGAGTTTTGAGCCCGAACTGAATGCCGAGGCTATTGCCTTGGAGCTGGACCTGGTGGAAGAGCGTCGGGAGAAGGCCCTCATCCATGTGGCCGCCTACCAACAAGAGCTCTCAAAGAAGTACAACAAGACGGTGCACCCCAGACCGTTCAAAGTTGGTGATTGGGTTTTGAGGAAAGTTATGGGCAACACCCTAGTACCAGGTGAAGGCAAACTAGGGGCAAATTGGGAAGGACCATACAAGATCACCGGTCTGGCGGGCAAGGGGGCTTACCACTTAGAGGATCTGGAGGGAAGAGCAATACCCCGGCCATGGAACGCGGCCAACCTCAAATTGTATTATTTCTAAGCTTTTGCTTTCTTTTCTTGTGCAAAGTAATTTTTTGGGCTTGCACTTCAGAATGTAATTCTTTTTTGCCAATATATAGAAGTAATTTTGCTTTAGTTCTTTGACTGATTGTTTTAATACATATTCTTACCGAGATGATTTACTCCGGTTGGAAAAGTTGATGTTTTGTTAAATAGATATTTCGCCGAGATGTTTTGCTCCGGCTAGAAAGTTGATGTTTTGTTCAACTTAGATATTTCTACCGAGATGATTTACTCCGGTTGGAAAAGTTGATGTTTTGTTCAACTAGATATTTCTTGCCGAGATGTTTTGCTCCGGCTAGCCAAAGTTGATGTTTTGTTCAACTTAGATATTTCTTACCGAGATGTTTTGCTCCGGTTAGAAAAGTTGATGTTTTGTTCAACTTAGATATTTCTTGCCGAGATGTTTTGCTCCGGCTAGAAGAGATGATTTACTCCGGTTGGAAGAGTTGGTGTTTTGTCCAACTTAGATATTTCTTACCGAGATGATTTACTCCGGTTAGAAAAGTTGATGTTTTGTTCAACTTAGATATTTCTTGCCGAGATGTTTTGTTCCGGCTAGAAGAGGTGATGTTTTGCTCAACTTAGTATTTCGCGCCGAGTTGGGATTGTTCCGGCTTGAAGAGTTGGTGTTTGTCAAACTTTTTATTACCAACCGAGATGGGTATTCCGGTTTATGAAGTTACTTCAACTGTGTTATATATTCCGGTTGACACAGTGCTCAAATTCATGATTTATGCCGAGATGTCTTGCTGAAAATGGAATTGAAGACAACCGTGCAAACACTTAGCAAAAATATCAAGTTTTTCATTGATAGTAAGTCATTACAAAAGGTGGGGACAGAGCCCGGTTACATCAGAAATGCGGAAGGCAAACATACAACAAGAAAAGAAACCTAAGCTAGGGGGGAGAGATCAGGGAACTCCTCATCAGTCTCCAGGTTAACCGTGGTGGTCTGGCCCTGGGCTCCGGTCTCAGTCTGCCCGGGCTGTTCCTGTACGGTTTGGTCCTCTCCATCAGCATCTTCCTCACCCTCACCCTCTTCTTCAAGTCCTTCCTCGGCCTCGGCTTGCAATGCACTGAAGACGTCATTGGCATAAGGAATGAGGTATGTCGGTAGGAAGGCAGCCGGTGGAGTGGCAAACACATCTGTATCAGGGCCTTGGCCGAGCTGTTGACAGGCAGCCTTCCATCCTGCCTTGAAGTAAATATCTTGCGTGGCGAAGACTTGCTTCTTGTAATTTTCCTCGGCTTCGTTGAAGCCGGCGTTATTGGCATCCTCGCAGTCCTTTTCTGGGATTCCTTAAGTGCGTCCAGCTCGGCTTGGAGCTCGTCTCGTTTTTTCTCGGCCGCATCTAGTTGACCGAGCACAGCGGTTGTTATCGGTGTTTGCAATCTCCAACGAAGACTTTGCTCGGCCGAGCTCGGTCTGGAGGCTTTGCACTTGGCTGGCATTGTCAGACGCCTTCTGCCGCAGCCGGTGTATACGTTCCAAAACCAGGTGTTGTTTTTGAATGGCCTGCAAACACCAAAGTTGATTAGAGAAGGAACCGGGCAAACACTTGTGAAAATTCTGGAGGAAGATTGACTTACCCTGGCCATGGACTTAACTGATGATTTTACCAACCGAGTGTCTGGGACGTGGTCGCTGCCAACCACGTCGCTCGGTAATAGGAGTGCCTTGGAGAGATCGAAGGCGAGCAGGTGCTCCTTGTCAGCCTTGATCGAAGCGGTTGCCAGGATGTCCTGACCCGGTGTTTCAAATGTGGGCGCCAGGCAGGTATTGGGTTGACTGTTTCAGCTGGTTGCTCGGTTGTGAGCTCGGCCACCAGCTCGGCGGATGGGTCCGCGCGAGCTCTTTTTCCAGCCCGGCGTGGAGTTGGTTGTTTGCTGGATTGCCCGGCTGCTGGAGAGGCAAGAGCGACCACGGCGTCGCTTGCTTGACCGGTGGCCGGAGAGCGGATGGCCACGCTCGGTATCTCGGCGGAAGTGGCGGTGAGCAAGTTCTTGATTCTGCTTCTTTTTGCCATCTCTTGCTCCTCGGTCAGACGGATAAGTGGAACGTCTGGTAGGGTTGGATCTGGTGGAGGTGATGGGGCGCGAAGGAAATCTGTGACTTTGCTCCGGCGGGGAGCGGAATATCTGTATGTGGGAGTGTAGCCGAGCAATTGGTTGCAATCTCGGTCGCGGTAGCGGAGGCGGTCCTGATTGCCTCGACGTTGGGGAATTGGTAGTTGGCTTGCAAGGCTTGGATTGCTGCAATGGAAACAAGAAAAATGATTAAGTACAGAAACATGAAGTAAATCAACCGAGCTATTTTACGCGGCTTACATGATCTGCCAAAGTTTTTGCTTATCATCCAGCCCGGTACCGCGGCTGTCTCGTAATTGCCTGACACCCAGAAAAAATCGTCGTCGTGAAGATCCTTATCTGGAGTGCCGGTCACGATTTTCTCTCTGCCCGGTCTAATTTTAAGGTAATAGGCGAGATCATCCCGTGGTGTGCCTAGTGTGTATTGGCGAAGGATCTCGGCTAAACCTAGACTTATGCCTAGCCGGTTGTTTATTTCGTGCACGCCGTTTATTATTCGGTAAGTGTTGGTGGATACTTGGGTCGGCGCCAGCCCGGTCCGGCGCAGGAACTCGGTCATGAGTGGATTGACCGGGAAGCGGAGGCCCCTTCTACTATTGACAGCACGGTGAAGGGGCATTGGTCAAGTCTGCCCCAGGGTGTTGTCTTCTCGGCCGCCAGCTCTAGATGGACGTCGGCCGGGATGCCGTACTCCTCTCTAAACGCGTCTAGCGCGGCTGGTGTATCTACTAGGAAGCGGAATTTCCCCATGAGACCGAGCTGGTGTATCTCGGCTGAGGGGTTTGGCACTGTGCTAATTGGATGTAGCTCGGTCTTGAGAGCCTCAGATGTGGTCAAAGGTCCCCTTGGACTCTGCAGGAAAAGGATGGCAAGTGTGAGTGTGAGCGCGGCCGCGCAAAGTGAGCTTGACTTTAGCTCGGTCATAAAAAGTGCCAAACCACCTCGGTTGTCTAAGCTTATCAAAAAGCTTGGTCGCCCAAGCGGACCAGACATTAGCCCGGTTGAGCGACCAGGACCTTTTGCTATCTCGGTTTTTGCTGGGTTGGAGATAAACATGTTATTTGCTCGGTTCTAAGGGTTTTTTGGATCAGATTTAGACCAGGAGCCCGGTCCGCTCCAGTTCTTCAGTGTTCTTCAGGGAAAATGAAGAACACCATGAATGTGTGAAGTTTTTGGGTGATTTTTGGTGCCCAAGCCCTAAAAGCTACGTTTTCCTACCCTAATGTGTGAAATATCAAGGAAAATGACCATAAAGGGGGAGTTGAAGGACTTACCAGGCTGAGGAAGGGAGTTCTTCTCCTTCGAGCTCGAGATCAGCAACGGTGAGAGGTGGGCAAAGGCTCTGGAAAGCTTCGAATGGCAGAGGATCAGTAAGGAAGAAACGAAAAGTGAAGGGGGCATGTATATAGGCACACCTTCAGGCCGCCAAAAATTTGAATTTCATTCGACGGCGGTTGGCCGCTCGAGGACGAATGGGAGGGCGCCACCTGTCATCATTAATGGCGGCATCAGAGTTGAAGAGACGTGGGGCAGGTGAGGCGTCAGCCGAGCAAAACGAAGAGACGGACTGGAGTCGAGGAGTGAACCGGGATACATTTGAAACAGGAATGTCTAACTAGCCCGGTCACCATTTCGCATTCTGGCAACCGAGGAGGTATAATCTCGGTCGAGGTGAATAATCCCAGTCACGCTTTTGCGGACGGAATTAAGGGGCAATTGAGAGGGTGTTTATGATCTGAAATTGGGCCGAGATAACGGCCGAGAAGATTGGTAGCCAATTGGATCATGGAACCGGAATGATCCACGGTCCACCCAGAATTGGGCTACTAGGTCTTGGGCTGGGCAGGTGTTGGGCTAAGTATGCGCCGCCCAGTCCGTTTATAAGTTGCTCGGTTAAGGCGACGCTCGGTTAGACCGAGCTATGTGTATGGCATAGGTGCAGCCGGTCAGGTTGGATCGCGCCCCGAAAGGCGTCATCAACCGAGGTGCTTGCCTGCTCGGCGAAAAGGACAACCAAGTTGAGTTGTATGACCAGCCGAGATACCCGTTTGCTCGGCAGGAAGGCCGGCTGCGGGCGTTCACGAGGCTTCTCAGGCTCGGCTATGCCGAGGTGTTACCTAGCCCGGTTCCCTGAGCGAAGCTAGTGAAGTGTTTGGGTAAAGCGCAGCCCGGCCGTGGATAGAGCAGCTCGGCTGCTGAGCTTCAGCAGAGAAGGCTAGCAGTTGAGATTAGGTGATGTTCAGCAAGGTTTACGCTGACAGATGGGATGGCAGAGCCACGTGTCAGGAGATGACTGGGAGTGGATATGGGGCGCAGAGGGTATATAAGCATGTCTGCGCCCTCCCCATGCGACAGACGAACATTCTTGTAAGAAATTCTTTACACTCAAGCTCTCCTTCTTCTCTCTCTATCCCAAGGTGTGTGCTAACTTGATCGTCGGAGGGTTTTTCCGGCCACACACCGCCGGGCAGCTTACCGCCGTCGTGCTTTCAGGTGATCGGACGGAGACGGAGCTCGGAAGAAAGAAGTACGGGTCCGCCGGAATATTTGCTCCCCGTACAATAATATAATATAATATTTATTTAGATTATTGTTAGGTAAATTACAAATACACCTTTTGATATTTGCTTAAAATATGAATTTTCCTCTATGGTTGGAAAATTATAAATATCTCATTACCATAA
>JAPPVO010002659.1:0-33914 GCA_030407325.1 Camellia japonica | reverse complement strand
GTAAGTGTTATTGAAAGTGTTGCAGCAGCCAGTGATATCCTCATAAAAAATTGAAATTTGGCCAAAAATTTCTCAATATAATTTTCTAAAGTGATAGTCCAATATTTTTAATGTATAAAATCATTTAGCATAAATTTATTCTACAACAAGGACACAAAATTAAAACTTGAACTAACTCTTAGGCCCGTTTGTTTTGGGGTGTAATGGATGGGAGGGGATTAGGATGAAGGTAGGGTTATGTAGTGTTGTGTTGTGTTTGTTTGTAGAGTTGGGGAGGGGATTAGGATGGAGGAGGGGTTATAGGTTGGAAAGGGGGATTGGGATTGAGGAGGTGGAGGTGGTATTAGAGAAATAGTGAGGAGATTATAATTTTTTTATTTTTTACATATTGGGAATTTTTTTTAAACATTAATGTTTAATTTTTTATATTTTTTTTATTTGTTTTATTATTTTATATAAAAATAATTTAACAATTCCTACACTAACAACTATCATCAAAACAAATACAATTTTACTTAATCCCCTCACTGTCAATCCCCACACTAACAATCCCCTAACTATTGATCCTCTTACTATGAATCCCCATTCATTCTACCTCTGAAAACAAACGGGGCCCTAGATGATGTTTGTTTTGAAGATTGGGGCATGGGATTGAACTATTAGTCCGGATAGACTAATAGTCCGTTGTTTGGTAGCCAATTTTTACTCCGGACTATTAGTCTCATATTTGTTGGATTGCTGTATCCGTGGAGGAGGGGATAGAAATCATGAGATAACTCATTCCATGAAATTAGCTTATGAAATTACATTTTTTACCCTCTTGTATTTAATATCTTTTTTAGTGTTGTTAATTTAAAATTCTATATTAAATAAAAAAAATATAAATTGTAAATTAAAAATTAAATTTAATTAAAAATAATAAATTAAAAATTATGGCCTTATAAATTAAATTTTTTAGTGTTGTTAAAAAATTAAATTTATATATTAAATAAAATTATGTTTTTAGTGTTCTTAATTTAAAATTATATATTAAATAAAAAATATAATTATAAATTTAATTTAATTAAAAATAATAAATTAAAATTATGGCCTTATAAATTAAAAAAAAATTAGTGTTGTTAAATTATAAATTATAGATTACAAATTTAAAATTATATATTAAATAAAAAATATAAATTATAAATTACAAGAGTAAAATAGTCTTTTGAACATTTGTCCTTATCCAGTCCAACCAAATATTGGATTTATTAAAAATAGTCCAATCCAAATATCTAATTCCATGACTAAATGAATATAAAATATAAATTTAGTCCAACTAAATAGTCCAAAAATAATATATTTCAAAACTAACAATTCAATAAATTATAATCTCCTTATCTAATCCCAAACAAACATGCCGTTATGACATAGGCCTCCACTGACTTGTAACGATAGGAAAGGGAAGAGAGGTGCAGTGATGATGCTTCCAATGTGATCATTGTCCTTCATTATCGTCATTGTTCACATGGTCCTCGTCTCTCGCCATTGTGTCCTCGATCTTCGTGTAGCGATCTTTGGACATCAAACAAAATCATATGTCTTCATCATTCATTGAATAGATGGAGTGTGTATATATGTAGTAGAATTTTATTATACATACTCTCATATTATATACATTTTTAATTACGTTTTTTTTTTTTCAGTTATGATTAATTTTATTTTTTTACTTATGACGTTATTTTAAGATTTTTGGTTATGACTTTTTTATATTTAATTATAGCCTTTTATTTTTATTTTTTTTAATTATGACTAAAAAATATAAAATTATATTATTTTTTTTATAATTATAAAATACATATAGTACACACTCTTTTGCTTATATGTATACTATCATATCACCCATGTTATGCACGGGATAATTATAGATATTTATATTTGTTTTAGATTTTTTTTAATATATAAATTATATTTTTTAAGATTTTTTTCTTATCACTAACCATAGTGTATGGGGGAAGTTGAAAAGAGTACTGCAGTAACTATACACGAATTGTATCTATAATTATTTGTATAAGGGGATTTTAAATGCTGATCAGGGAATTTTGACCAAATCAATAATTACAGGCATGTGGAAAGATATGTGGATTGAAAAAAGTTAATAAATGCTAATCAGGAGATTTTGACCAAATCAATAAATGCTGAGTTTTTTTTTTTAAATAAAAAATTCAGATTGAGATATTGAAGTTTCCATAGGCTTTGGGGGTTAAAAACCCCCTTTTGCTTAATATATAGTATAGATATAGATAGATAGATAGATATATCTTTTTATTTTTATTTTTATTTTTGTGTGGTTTCTATTTGGGGATTTTTTTTTTCAATTTATTTAAGATTGAGGTGTGGGTATCTTTTTTTTTTTTTTAAATTTAATTTATCTGTGGTTTCCATTTGTTTTTAATTATTATTATTTAGGTAAGTTATGATGTGAGTTAGATATGTGATAGACATTTGAGTTTTATTGATTTAAAGTTTATTTAGATAAACTTTATAGATTTTTTGTTAGTTTTTTAGTTTTTTTTTTGTTATGTTATAATATAATATATAAAATATAGGTAGATATCTACAACTTTAATAGAAAATATTATCTGATTTTTTGGAGAAGAGAAAATGAATGCAAGTTTTAATATTTTTTTTTGAAAATTTGTGAGAGAGATTAGGAGGGAGAGATTATGAAATATTTTTGTTATTAAATAAATAAATCAGTCAATAGTTTTTTTTAATCTATTTTGTAAATTAAAAATCAATAATTTTGAAAAATTGATTAATTTGTCCCATTAAATAATTTAAAATTTTGATAGATATACATAAAAAAAATACATAATTATATTATTAAATCACAATTCAAATTTAGATGTTATATGTTTTTGAGATCTATAGCTAAATTCTTATCTTTTTTTAAAAAAATTTTTGAAAAGGGTGTTACAATAATTATGAGAGAAGTCAAAAGCGATTGTCGGTTGGGAAAAGTCAATAAATGCTGAGGTTGGGTTGGGAGAAGTCAATAAATGCTAAGGTTTTTTTTTTAAATCAAAAAATTAGAAAATTAGGATTAGGAGATTGGAGCTCCTATCTGATTTTTTGGGGAAGAGAAAATGAATGCAAGTTTTAATATTTTTTTTTGAAAATTTGTGAGAGAGATTAGGAGAGAGAGATTATGAAATATTTTTGTTATTAATAAATAAATCAGTCAATAGTTTTTTTTAATCTATTTTGTAAATTAAAAATCAATAATTTTGGAAAATTGATTAATTTGTCCCATTAAGTGATTTAAAATTTTGATAGATATACATAAAAAAAATACATAATTATATTATTAAATCATAATTCAAATTTAGATGTTATATCTTTTTGAGATCTATAGCTAAATTCTTATCTTTTTTATTTTTATTTTTGTGTGTAACCATAGTTTATGGGAGAAATTGAAAAGGATGTTGCAATAATTATGAGAGAAATCAAAAAGGATTGTGGGTTGGGAAAAGTCAATAAATGCTGAGGTTGGGTTGGAAGAAGTCAATAAATGCTAAGTTTTTTTTTTTTTTTAAATTAAAAAATTTGAAAATTAGGATTAGGAGATTGGAGCTCCCACAGGCCTTGGGGTTAAAAACCCCCTTTTACTTAATATATAGTATAGATCCCATTTCACTCCCACAAAAGAGCTTTTTCAAATTTGGTTTCACAATAAAATTGTCACACTCCCAATTCTCAAAACTTGGATCCCAATAATTAAAAGCCCTCTCTCGTGTATATATATATATATATATGAGGTATTTATGTGTAGATCCTAATAAGTAGACTTATTGTCTAATATGCCCTATAGGAAAAAAAAATCATAAAAAAGTCACTAATTGTAAGTTTTAACGACAATTTATAAAAATTATGACAAAAAAGTCACTACTTGTCAATTTTAAGAGACATAAAAAATTGTCACAAAAAATTATTTTTAGCGACAATTTTACCAAGACTTATTTTCAATAGGATTTTATGAGAATTAAGTGCTACTATTAAGACCTATTGGTAGTTTACCCAGGTGGACTGAATATACATTATATAATGTACAATAAAACATCCAACGATAATAAGAAATGTAACCAGGTGGATTGAATATACATTATATATTAAATCATTCAGTGCATGCGGTTAGTCCATTACATACAACCTATATTTAACCAGGTGGACTGAATATACATTATAATGTAACTAGGTGGATTGAATATACATTATATACTAAAATCATTCAGTGCATGCGGTTAGTCCATTACATACAACCTATATTTAACTAGGTGGACTGAATATACATTATATAATGTAAAATAAAACATCCAACAATAATAAGAAATACGCTTAGGCTTACATCAATTACAAAGGATAATCCTTACAAAATATAAACGCATTTAGCCTACATAACAAAGGATGGCCCCAAGCCAAAAATTTAAGAGAGCTCTATGTAGCCGTTGCACAAGTCCAAGCCACTCGTTGTACATCTTCAATACCTCAAAAAGATTTCAATCACGGAGGATAAATATATTGTCGGACTGGTGATCGCTCGCTTACTCTTGATATGCAATCGATCCCTCATCAATCGCTGCATTTTGTTTTTTACACTAGACGAAATCCAAGTATGACGATCGATCACTCCTCAATTCAATCGATCGATCAACTCTCTCACTCAATACAAACACAACCAACTCCAATTCTAAATCAAAAGTGTGAAATAAGCTAAACTAACATCAATTATACAAGATGACGATATAAACAAGTGTAACTAATCAATGAGATGAATGCTTCATGCCCGAATGTACAATGGATACGAGTAATTGGGTCGGTTGGTGACCCGAGGTGTTACAAAAATCACAAAAAACTTTCACTATATGGAAACTTTTTTTTTTTTTTGGTTTTATTTTTTTATCTAATCAATAGAATTGAATTTTAAAAAATTATTTCATATATATGTTAGACATATATTTAGGAACATGCACATTTATTTTATGATTTTTGGAGCAAGTTGAAAATTTTTATTAATTTTGGGGGCGTTTGTTTCATGGGATTGAGATATGCGATTGAACTCTATATTCAATAGATTTATTACTCCATCATTTAGTTAGAAAAATAAATGTAAAATTAATAGTCAAATACATATCATTTTCAATCAAATAATTCAAAGACTATTTATGTCAAAACTAACAATCCATTATATTGCAATTCCCTTTATCCACTTTATCCCAACAAACACCCCCAAGTCTTGTTTATTTATTTGTATATTTAACATCATATTTTATATTAAAAATTGAAAAACATTATAATCATTATGATGGTTAGTGATGGAGATAATTTCACTTTTCAAGCTTATTACACCAATCCCTTTAGTAAAATTAAAAGAACCAAAACTAATATAAATAGCATGAAAATAAAATAAAAAAATAAGAAAAAATAAATATTAATGTAAAAGAAAAATAATATTATTTTTTATTATATGTTTAATAAATTATTAATAACAATGGATTTAAGTATTATGTGAATTAAAATTTTAACGCTATGTTTAGTTGAGAGATTTATGAAGGGATTTGGAAAGAAGAAGGGAAACAGTGTGTAAAATTAGATAAAATATAAGTATATATTTTATTTATATTTCACCTACCTTTTTCTTTTCTGTTTTCAAATTCCTTCTCAAATCTCCCAACCAAATACAGCGTAAGAGAGTCTAATGTAATTATGTTAAAATTATGAAAGTCTAACATAATTATGTTAAAATTATAAAATTTGTTATATTTTTTCTAAATCTCAAACAAGTCAATGTAATTTCAAAATTGTGTGTATAATTTTTTATTTTTTATTTTTTATTTTTTTGGATAAATCCAAGCACTAAAGTCTTTTTTATGATGGGTAGAGATGTCAACTGCTAGAGAACAATCTAGTTTCCATTAATGTCACGCAAAGTATCAAATGTGGACAAGTTTTTATCGTTATGTTTATAAGACAAGGACTTTAATCGCTCAATAAATATCGTGGGAGACAAATTAAGATCAAAGTTGGCTTTTTGTTAATACATGTCCTAAGGACATATAGTAAGGAAGTATTAAATTGGTATAATTGCCTTCACTTATATAGGAAGTTGTTAAAACTTTGTTAAATTAAATAGTTATTTTTTATATTGTTTTTCATTTTCATTTTAAATTTTTATTTTATTTATTTATGTTTTGGTATATAAATAATTTTTAAAATTTTGAAAACTTTTTTTTGTTTGTATTTATTTTTATTAAATTAATTTTTAATTTTTTAAACTAAATTTTGAAAATTTAACCAAACAAAAATAATTCTAGGTCTTTCTAATTTGGATTAACTTGTTATAAAAATAATGAAAAATATAGTACCTAAAATTAAAAATAAAAAATAAAAGAGAAGATAAATGGTAAACAATTGAATAACCATTTATCATAAAAGTTTGTTAAGCTCTCATATGAAACTTTTAGTTTTTTTAAAAAAAAGATTATTTAATTTTAGTTAATTATTGTTTTTTAACATTACATTATAATAGCTAAAAACCTTACCATCAAATTCATACCCCAAGAATGGGGTATTTTTGTCCACATAAAAGAAAATATCATATTTATTAATCTTTTGAAAAATATTAAATTTATTTATATATTTGTTCAACATTTCCCTACTAGTTAAAACTAATTATTACATTCTTAAGATACATGTTAACAAGACCCATTTAAGTTTTACAATTTTATTTATAATGTTGGGTATAATAGATTATGCATTAATTTAATTTGTCACAAATTTAATTATAAAATATTTAATTGTCAATTCATCTAGTCAACTCTAATTTGGATTCTTATAATATTGCATCCTCACATATTTGCCGATTTATAAAACACTTTTTATTGAATTAAAAAATAAAAAATAATAATAATTTTTAAAAATACTTGTTATATAAATTTTAATATTAAACTATATTTATGATCACTTGTTAGTAGAATTTACAATAAATAATATCACATGCGAATTATCCGTGTTGTGACTCAATGGGGCGTGTTTCGAACATTTTTTTGATGATTTAAACTGTTCATATTATAAAATTTATTAAGTAGATCATTAATTAAAAAAAATTAATTGGATATCTCTAACCCACAACAAGACTATATTTATGTTTAAATAAAATAAACAATGAGCATAATTTTGATAATTTAAAAAAAAAAAAAAGATTTGATCATAAGACTACGCATATCTAACTAATCTCATTCTTTATACAAATACAAATTTTATAATATAAATAATTTATATTGAATAATCTAGAAATCCGCTAGATATTGATTTGTGATTATGTATCAATTTAAAGCAATAAACAATCCCAATCAAACAACCAAGACAAATCGACACAACGACTTTAACGTGGAAAAATCACAATTGGAGCACCTCCAATTGAGATAAAAAACCACGGCCAACAGCCACAAAACAATCCACTAAGAAGATATAAAGGAATTACACAGGTATACTCTCAATTACCTAGCGAATCCACGCCCGAATTGAACCAACCCTTATGTGCCTCTTCCAACCCTGTCTTCACCTCGGAATTGTCTTGATGATGAACCACTCTAGAATCCACCAAAGCTGCAGGCTCAAATTCTGCAGAATCCACCGAAGAACAACTCTCTCTTTTGTGTAGAACAAACAAATAATCCTTTGATGTATACTCTTTAAACCATGAGTTGAATACTCAATCAAAAACATCAAAGAAAACTAGCAAAATATCCCCAGATATAAACCCTAGAACCCAAGAAGAAGATCTGGAGCAGTAATCCTAGATTTGGACTGAAACACGTATTTATAGAAAACTGTCCCGCGATCTCCGCTCGAGCGTCGGATTGGCCGCCCGAGCGGACCTACGCTCGAGCGCAGAAAGTTCCACTCGAGTGTGAAAAAACAACATCCAGTATTTTTGCAGGCGAAAAAATTTCTGGAACTCAGCATTCTCCGCTCGAGCGGGGGAATGTCCGCTCGAGCGGACAGGCAACTTGGAATGCATTTTTGCATTTTGCTTCGAGGCGCTGCCCCTCGACCCCGCCGTGGCGTTGCCACGAACCCGCCAAGGAGCGCTGCCCCTGGACCTCCGCGAGCTGACCGGGCAGCTCGATCCCCGTCATAATCAGTGAAGTGGCAATCTTGAAAGAATTAACATCACAAACTTCTCTGCACGGCACAATTCGGGTTGGATTCACATCTAAACACTCATAGTCTCACTGAAATAAAAAGTGCGAAAACAAATACAACTTAAAGGAGTTTTGTGAAACAGGGTTGCCAAGAATAAAAACCTAACAATCTCCCCCTTTGACAATGCCGTGACAAAACACACCTAACAAATAAAAATCTTAAACACCCCAACCCATTACAGCCAACAAAAGCAAACTTCTTTCTCAAGGTCATGATCTACAAAACAACTATTACTGCCACAATCTCCAAAACAACTATTAGTCCCACAAGAGTATACAATAAATATATGACAAGATTATCTTGAAGTGTAAGATGGAAACCATGAATAGATGCGACTTGGAGATTTTAAGAACATGTAGCATGGATAGATGGATAGATGAAAACGAAGACATATGCACCTAACACATGACATGAATATATGAAATCCTAAGACACATGCACCTGACAACATAACTCCCCATTTTTGTCACGAATTGACAAAGGAAGCTTAAACAACTATAGCATGCAAGAAGCATTTGCCTAGACCTAGAAATAGGGAGTTGGAAACCAAGTCGAGACGGGTTCTCATTGAAAGCAAAGGGAACCACAACGTCCAGACACCACCCAAGAACTGCAATGCTCACAACTTTGTTTATACTAAAGCGGTTTGGGTGAGAAAACTTGACTTGTGTTAATTTGTTTATTAGTTTTAGTTTTTTGGGCTTCTATATTATTTTTTTTAAGTCTTTTAATGTGTGCATGTTTGTTTTCTGTCTTGCTTTGTTTTAAAAAAAAAATGTGTGTGCTTGTTCATTTATTGTCATGCTTTATTATTGAAAGAAAAAAAAAATCCAAAAAGATTTTCTGGCTTTGCAAGCTTGAAATTTTTGAGTGGTCCTTGGTGCATATTAGAATTGATGAGAATATCCATTATATGTTAATATATGTGTACTTTCTATGGTCATTATCATTCGGAGTGTGTGTTCTTTGATTAGTATGTCTCATTCTGTACACACTCTTGGATTAGCAAATTTTGGAGTCTTCTACCTTAGTGATCATTTTTCTCTATGGACTTTTGGCATGGTATCCTTTGTTTTTCGAGAGGAATTGACCGATACTAGCATATCTTGGGTGATGTTGAGTCTCTTAACCATCTTCCATCTTTCTGCATCTCCACGGCATTCCCTCTCTATTCTTTATAGTCCAGCCATGAGGAAAAGGCTACCTTAGAGTCACCAACCAGGCCATCCTTATTATATCCATGCTTCTCTGGTTCGGTTTCCATACTCTTGAGCGTGTCAGTCGCCAATGAGTGTGCAAAGAAAGAAAAAAAAAATGTGCAAAAGAAAGAAACAAAAAAAAAAAAAAAAAGGATGTGCAAGAAAAAGAAAGAAAAGAAAAAGATGTGAAAAATAAAATAAAATAATAATAAAGGATTCATTGATTGAGGAGGAGTCTCCGCCTTTACTCACCAAATACCCCTTGATTCCTAGTGGTTTGACTTTCCTTTGTTGTGCTTAGATTCACATGTCGGAGGTTCAGCTTTCATATCACTACTAGGATTTGAAATCTTGTGTTTGTCGAACTCAAGAGTCACACACACACTTTTATCATGGGATCTATGCTTTCACATAATGCATCACTTTCTTTTATGAGGAATCTTCTACTGACTGTGCACATGGTTTTAAGTAATGTGCTTCTTGGATAATCTTGTATGTTTCAAGGTCCAAATCTAAAATTCCCTGCTTGCTCCACCATATTATTTTTTGTCGTTTTTCTTCTTGTTCATTGTTTTTAGTAAGGGGGAGTTTGGTTTATCATTGCAAGAGTTTGTTAGCATGAACACTTTGATTTGTTTGGAAAGGTAGATTGACATTAGTTGGTTTGCATGTTGCTTTTCGCTACTTCTTTATTATTTCAACAATAAAGCAAGACAATAAATGAACAAGCACACACATTTTTTTTTTTTTTAAACAAAGCAAGACAGAAAACAAACATGCACACATTTAAAAGACTCAAAAAAAAAATATAGAAACCCAAAAAACTAAAACTAATAAACAAATTAACACAAGTCAAGTTTTCTCACCCAAACTGCTTTAGTATAAACAAAGTTGAGTGAGCATTGCAGTTCTGGGTGGGTCTGGACGTTGTGGTTCCCTTTGCTTTCAATGAGAACCCGTCTCGACTTGGTTTCCAACTCCTATTTCTAGGTCTAGGCAAATGCAACTCGCTCTATGTTTGGTCTCAAGTACATCAAAAATAACGAGGTCTAATATGACCTTAACCTCATTACTACCAATGAAGAGTCTCCTACCCCACGAGATGTTGGAATTGCTTTCTATCTCTATGAGACACTCTCCCATGCAACTTATAACAATAAGGGGCGAATAAGACCATGCATACCACAATGATGACAAATAAAAACAGAGTGTACCTTTTTCTTTGGCCTTACCAACTCTAGGAAGATTGAGAAGTCCATCCTCATGTTGAATTTTTTGTTTTCCCTTTCCTTGAGTTCTTGTATCATGAGATGTGGAAGCACTCTATTTTTGCTCTTTCTTCCCACCAAAGCCAATGCCACTCTTGTCAGAACAATTTGTTGAGAACCCAATGTATTGTCCTCCAAAGTCTTTAATCCTCTGTTCCAAAGACCATGGGTAGCCTAGCACACTTGAGTTCTTCCTCTTTCTTGATCATTAGTTCTTCCAAAGTAACTTGAGACATCTCGAGAGTTTCAATCTTGTAACGCCCTCAGAAATAACCCATAGCATACACAATACTAAGATGCATTACTTAAGAAAATAAACCATAATTCATTCATCAGAGCATCTTTAAATAAAGACATTACATGTAATAATGAAAGTAAATGCCCTATGGGCTTACATCTTTCCAAGCCAACACTTGGTCACAAAATGTGAGTACTAACTCAACTACAAATTAAGCCCTTGGCTTGTGATTACATGTAATATCAAAACAAAACAAATAACTAAACTAGTTTTCAAATCCAAGTCCTTCCAAACTAAGTCCTTGGAGGTAACTTATCACCTGAACCTGAAAATGATGTTCCCATAAAGGGTGAGCCACAGCCCAGTAGAAAGATACTAAACCAAATATAAGCATTGAATAAAGCCATAGCATTCAATAGATGGTTAACACTAAATGTCATATTCACTTTCCATTATCTATTCAACTTTCCATTATTATCAACATGGCTCAGAACCTGGCCAAACTACAACAGTAAACAATATATCATATTCACATACTTCCAATCTCAACAAAACAAATGAGACACAGGCTCATATCAAAACACTTCCATACTTCCAATATGATACACATTTTAGTGTTGTATCAATAACATGCAAAAAACACTTCAATATCAATAAGCACACATAATAGTGATGCTAATGGAGTCCATCCCCTATCTCCTCCCAAACAAAATCCGGTTTAGAGGTCCATCCCCTATCTTCCCCTAAACCGTGGAGTACATCCCCTATCTCCTCCACACAATGCAATGTATGTAAACACATAACATATACAACACACAATCAATACATTTAATGTCTGTATTAATTCAACAGTCAAAGTTAATGACTAAACCAATGTGATTAGTTTCAGTTATCCCTAATCCACATGCAATGTCTACAACAATCATGACTATCCTCCACCGATAGCCCAAAACAGTTATTTCTAAACAGGAAATAATAAATCAACAATTCAATAGGAGAGTGAGTTAAATTAATCAACTACCCCATTTAATCAATAAATTCCTCAATCTCATGAATTCAACTAATTTCCCAATTTTTCTTAAATTAAACATACAATTCAATTTAATAAAACAACTAGGGTTTCCCAAAATTACCAAATTACCCCCAACATATTAAAATACTAAAACTTAGAACAAAACGTATACATTGGAGTAGGAAATCCCTACCTCGAAGAAATAACCCAAAAGAGAAGACGAAGATGATGACCCAAACTCCAAAGTGCTCCAAAACCCAAATTGTTCAGATTAAACTGAAGCCCTCGACCAACTATCTTTTTAATAAAGCAACTAGGGGTAGAAACACACCCTAAATAGATCAAACCTAAGAGAGAAGAGAGGGAGAAGTCGGACCTAGGGTTTGGGATCAAAAAGAGGATGAAAAACTGTCCAAAAACCCGCTGCTGCCTATTTAACTGAACAGGCTCGCTCGAGCGAAGATATGGTCGCTCGAGCTACCAGACACAAGAAATCCTCGCTCGAGCGAAGAAAAGCTTGCTCGAGCCAAAAACTCGATGCTTCAGGTCTGCAACCCAGAAGCTCGCTCGAGCGACGAAATTCTCGCTCGAGCGAAGGACTCGAAAACATACACCTCGCTCGCTCGAGCGAAGGAAGCTCGCTCGAGCCAAGAAACACAACTCTCAGGTCCTAAGCCCAGACGCAGACTCTCGCTCGAGCGACCAAAACCTGGCTCGAGCGAAGGACTAAAAACAACTGCTCGCTCGAGCGACCAACTCCTCGCTCGAGCGAAGGTCCAAAAATCTGGACAGCAACACTTGGTTTCCAACCCAACCAACCTGTAACAAAACCTGCCCAACATATCCTATAACTCAAAAATAAGGAATTAAAGGACAACAACAACAATATAATAACAACTGAATCTACGGAACATAAGTCCGGGTACAACAACCAAATGGGAAAAGACCGGGGTCGCTATAACCTCCCCCCTTAAAAGAATTTCGTCCCCGAAATTAAGCATAAGTTTTTGAAAACAGGTTTTTCTCAAATTCCAACAATATGACAATTTAATAATAAACAACTTGACCCAAAACTGGCCATTTCATCTCTTATCAAGAGGCATCTCATAATATGTATATAAAACAACATATATTTCAACCTGTATCAGTATTATGCATTTCCTTCCAATTTAACAATTTCAATACACCTGATTCCCATTTCTATATCATATTCAATTCCATGATATATATAAAACACATTACAATCTATAAATGTGATATTCCACTTCCATTATGAAGCAAGTTTTAAACAACTATCATTAAACCAAAACATTCTCAATGTTTTACAACTTAAGACAGATATATAAAATTCTTAAGTCCAACAATATTACAAAATATTACATATCAATAAACATGTCCGGATATTTCTCGCGGACTTCCAACTCACGTTCAAGTGGCTTCCTCCACCCCGTGATGTTTCCACAAGACCTTTACCAAAGGGATGGTCTTGCCTCGCAAAACTTGATCCCGCCTATCCAAGACTCGAATCGGTCTCTCCTCATACGAGACATCCTCCTCAACCACTAAATCAGTCCAATCCAACACATGTGATGGATCCGGCTCATACTTCCGAAGCATACTCACATGAAACACGTCATGTACTCCGAACAACTGCAGTGGCAAAGCTAATCGATAAGCAGCCTCGCCAATCCTCTCAAGGATCTCAAAAGGACCAATGAACCGAGGGGACAACTTCCCGCTCTTCCCAAACCTCATCAATCCCCGTTTAGGTGATATCTTCAGAAAGACATGATCACCCCCCTCAAACACCAACGGTCTTCTCCTACGGTCGGCATAAGATTTCTGACGACTCTGGGCTGTAACCAGCCTCTTACGGATAAGCTCAACTTTCTCCGTCGTTTCCCTCACCACCTCCGGACCCAACAAAGGTGCATCACCCACCTCGGCCCAACAAACGGGAGACCTACACGGTCGGCCATACAAGGCCTCAAATGGTGCCATACCAATACTAGACTAGAAACTGTTGTTGTAGGCAAACTCCACTAATGGCAAGTGCCTCTCCCATGACCCGCTAAAGTCAAGAACACAACCCCGAAGCATATCCTCAAGGATCTGAATAGTACGCTCGGACTGCCCGTCAGTCTGAGGATGATAAGCCGTGCTAAAGGTCAACTTAGTGCCTAAAGCACTCTGCAGACTCTGCCACAACCTGGCAGTGAAACGAGGATCTCTATCTGAGACGATCGTCACTGGGACCCCGTGCAACCTCACTATGTCCCGAATGTACAAGTTGGCAAGATGATCTACCGAATCTCTCACGCGCATAGGAATGAAGTGCGCCGACTTAGTCAACCGGTCTACAACCACCCAAACAGCATCACTACCCCGCTGAGTCCTCGGAAGACCTACAACGAAGTCCATAGTGACATGCTCCCACTTCCACTCGGCAATAGGCAAGGGTTGCAACAAACCCGCTGGCCTCTGATGTTCGGCCTTCACTTGCTGACAAGTAAGGCACTTAGACACGAACACTGCCACATCTCTTTTCATACCCCGCCACCAAAACTGGCAACCCAGATCCCGATACATCTTAGTGCCTCCCGGATGCACCGCAAGGCGCGAATGATGAAACTCTCGGAGTACCTCCTCTCGGCAAGACTCCGGCACAAACAGACGGTCTCGGTATCTCACACTCAGGTCGGGATACACCGTCAAACCCTTCTCAACCTTCCCACTGGAGATCTTCTCTCGAAGGGAGTCTACTTCAAGGTCACCCCTCTGAGCCTCTAACACTCAAGTCACAAGTGTAGGCTGCGCAACAACAGAAAATAAAGCCGCAGCCTCAACGGATTCGCCCAGAAGCAAATCAAACTCCCCAAGTGCACCCAACATCTCCCACTCCCGAATGGCTATACTAGCTATGTCACCAACAGGTTTCCTGCTAAGGGCATCGGCCACCACATTGGCCTTCCCCGGATGATAATGTAACTCGAAGTCATAATCCTCAATAAACTCCATCCACCTCCTCTGCCTCAAGTTCAAGTCTTTCTGCGTAAACAGATATTTCAGACTCTTATGATCCGAGAATACCTCAAACCTCTCACCGTAAAGATAATGCCTTCAAATCTTCAAGGCAAATATCACAGCTGCTAACTCTAGATCATGCGTAGGGTAATTCTGCTCGTGAATTTTCAACTGACGCGAGCCATAGGCAACCACTTTCCCTTCTTGCATTAACACACAACCCAGACCCTCTCGTGAGGCGTCACAATAGACTGCATAACCCAACCCTCTCTCCGGAATTATCAAGACTGGAGCGGTGGTCAATCTAACTTTCAATCCTGGAACGACTTTTCACAAGTCTCATCCATACAAACTTGACTCCCTTCCGAGTCAATCTAGTCAAAGGCGAAGCTAACCTGGAGAAGTCCTTCACAAACCGGCGATAATACCCAGCTAACCCCAAAAAACTGCGGATCTCAAACACACTCTTAGGCTGTGCCCAATCTTGCACTGCCTCAGTCTTGGATCTATCAACTGACACTTCTTCCCCAGAAACCACATGGCCTAAGAACTTGACCTCTTCTAGCCAGAACTCACACTTCCCAAACTTAGCATAAAGCTTATGGGCTCTAAGTAACTCAAGCACCACTCTCAAGTGTTCCTTGTGCTCCTCCTCCGAAGGTGAATAAATAAGAATGTCGTCCACGAAGACAACTACAAAACGGTCTAAGAATTCCCGGAATATCCGGTTCATCAAATCCATAAACACTGCCGGTGCATTGGTGAGCCCAAATGGCATCACCAGAAACTCATAGTGGCCATACCGCGTACGGAATGCCGTCTTCGGAATATCCTCCTCCCTGACCCTCAACTGGTGGTAACCCGATCTCAAATCTATCTTAGAGAAACAACGGGAACCCTTCAACTGGTCGAACAGATCATCTATACGAGGCATAGGGTACTTATTCTTAACCGTAGCCTGATTCAATTTCCGATAATCTATACAAAGTCTCAAAGCACCACCTTTCTTTTTAACAAAGAGGGCCGGTGCTCCCCACGGCGAAACACTAGGACGGATATAGCCCTTATCTAGCAACTCCTGGAGCTGAATCTTCAACTCAACTAACTCGGCTGCGGCAAAACGATAAGGTGCCATAGAAATTGGCGCCGTGCCGGGCACTAGGTCAATAGAGAACTCAATCTCTCGATGCGGTGGCAACCCAACAAGATCCTCAGGAAAGACGTCCGAGTACTCACAAACCACCCTTGGCAACACAATCTGAGTCTCATCAACCTCACTAATCGAAAGATTAGCAAGTAGACCACTAAGCTCACTCCGCCCTCGTGAAACATACCCCGGTGGCAAAACACTACCAACCCGGTCCCCCAGAAAATGGAAACACTCTCCGCTAATGGTACAACAAGTGACCCTCTGACGGTAGCAATCAATAACTGCCCGGTATGACGATAACCAGTCCATACCCAAAATAATATCAAAGCCCTTCATAGGCATAACTACAAAAGAAAATGGGATTCTATGATCATCGACTTTATATCACAACCCCTAACACCTTGTTTCAAGATCAATTCACCCCCAAGAGGTGACACTACACAAATAGGAGAGGCTAACTGTGCTAACTCCAACTCCAAAACAGATGCAAATGCAGCAGACACAAAGGAATGAGATGCACCCGTATCAATCAAAACATTAGCAACCAAGTTGCAAAACAAGAAGGTACCTCTCACCACCGATGGAGCCGGTACTAGTCCTGCGCGGTAACAGCATACACGCGCCCAGATGGTCCCTGATCAACCTGCTCACTGTAACAAGCCCGCGGGGGACCTCGCTACAGTTCGGACTCCCCTTTTTTTGTTGCGGTTCTAAATCTTGAACCAAAGAGTCCAACTCTGGCAAATCGTTTTGAAGAAAAACAGATTTTTTGAAAAGTAGTGCCAAACATGGACTGCTTTGCCAGATTACAGAGTCGCCACCTAAATATTTTAAAATGGGAAATTTAGGAAACCCTGACTCGGTGCCGAAGGCCGCGTGTCCGTCATCACCAAATGTCTTGGCTCGGGAGCTTGGGTACGATCGGGGAAGGTCAGCTATGAGCACCCCCTTTCGCCCGGTCCGAAGACCGGCCTCTACTAACCGTGATATCCGATTTTGAAAACATTATGCGTTCTTATCCCAATTATTAGCCTAGAATTACTATATTATGCGCACAGCAAAACAAATATAGACTAGATTGTCTAATTTGGAAATAAGCATTGCATACCCGTTTTCTTTGAAAATGCTTTGGAATTTACTACTCGCAAGTAGGCTAAAATACGGATTTCAACGAGTTTTCCAACTCAAGCAACCCAACCTCCACCCACAGGCATTCAAACAGTTTATCTCATGTAAGCACTTAGCCGCATGGTAAGCATACTGTCATGGCAACATTCACACGCATGCTTATATGCTAAAGCGTAAAATACTTACATCGTACTCCATGCCAAAACAAGAAACTAGTTAGCAGACATGCATGTCCCTAGGTCATGTTAAGTGACTAATGCAACACAGGCAATGATGCAATTTAGAGTAGGCTCGGCTAACCCTAAAATGGCACGTGAAATGCTACAACTATCACGTATTCAATTTGGAATTGAAAGTACGATGCAGTTTGTATGATGTACCGAGCCCGGTGCATGTTTAGACAAATGCATGGATGCACGCATGCATTGCATAAGGTATGCTAAAATAGACATGCCCTAATCTACCATCATAAGCAGATAAATAAAAGGGAAGAAAGACGTGGGGTTGGAAGACATACACACACTCACCCACACTTATTACAAATTATGCCCTCACTCGGAGGGACCAAAAGAATAAACAGATTAATTAGCTACGCAAACTAATTAGAATATTACAATCCAACTAAATTAATCAAATAAATTAATTAATCTAATTAAAGCAGTAAACCGCCTCAAGATGAGAGCCGGATGCAACGCATGCTCGGGACTTGCTCGGAATTGCACTGCCATGCCTAGCTTGCCTCTGTTTTCCCTGCTCTGCCTTTCTGAAAACTGCCAAAGTCTCAGAACTACCTCTCAAGGCACTGGGGGATACCACCGGCTGAGGGGAAACACCACCGGCTGAAGTATGTGGCCACCAGCACAAAATACATCCATCGGCCATGAATAGACTGCCGGCCGGCACTGAATACTGCCGACCGGCACTGAATGTCTGCAGAACCTGCAATTCACAGCAACAGAGGGCAAAAACTTGCATGGCAATGTAATTCCAACAATGTATGCACCAATCATGCCCCTTATCATATTTGTGACTCAAAGGGGCATGTGCCTCGATTCCCGGGCCACTAATCACGCATTTCCATGCATGATGGCCCACGAAACCAAGTATGCAACTTTTATCTCAAATGCATACAAACCAAACAAACATAAAAGGGCGCCAAACCTCTATCATGCTCATCTCAAGAGGCCAAGCATGTGCATTGATGTAATGCGATCCTAAACATGTTAGCTACCATGCAACATGGACAATGTAATGTAAGGATGCAAGCAAACATGAGGCAAAGCAAACCAAGCAAATGATGGTTTTAGACGTGATCTAGGCAACTCTAAATAGACCTAAAATCAGTGGCCAATAATGCCCAAAAATGAAGGCCAACACACACACACACATGCGTATGTTAAGACTTAACACTTAGGCACTAAGTAAGCAACCCTCAAGCATACTTGAAAGGGGATATCATGGACACTTAGCATGTATCATAAACTTTGAAAATCATGTTATAGAAGGTTCCAAACCAACTAAATAAACCAAGTAAAGCATGCAAAAGGGCCCAAGCACTCAAGGCTCACCAAAGAGGTAATGGACTACACTTAACACAACCATACATGGCATGCATTAGGCGAACAAAAACAGAGTTTTAACACATAAAACCAAGTCCAAAAGACCACTTAGATGGCATCTATATGGTTTAAATTAAAAGGCATGCACACATGCACTTTCAAGGAACATACAACATGAGCTCTTGAAACATCAAAGAGGCATGCAATGCAAACATATGAGCATGTTAAAAGGACTGAAATAACATGGCAAATGGTCTCAAACCATTGAAATGATGCAAACAAGGCATGCTACATATTCATGCTCAAGGCTAGCAAGCCTAAAATGCAAAGAGGCTGTACAATGCAAGCTAGGGTCGACCAAAATAACTATGGACAGACCTCATTCATGGCAAAATAAGCATACAAGCTTCACAAGACTAGGCTTAAAGCATGCTCAAATTATGGCTAATAACCTAAGGCATGTTAAGGCAATATTAAGGCATTACAAGGCAACTATGCTAAGCATACATGGAGTACCAAAACCAACTTAAAACCAAGTTAAAACATGGCATAATAAGCATGGAAAACAGCCTAGACATGATCAACAAGCATTCAAATATGAGGCTCCCTCAAGAGGCAAAATAGGTCCTTTTCAAGGACAACAAGGAGAGGGGGTGACCCTCTCCTTCTTGGGACTTCAAGGCATCATCTTCACCACTGAAATCCTTTAAGATTTCAGTGGTGAAGAGACCCAAACACCAAAATCCCGGATCTCACCAAAATAGGCACAAAACAAGGGCCTTACAAGGCCTAAGGGTGGTCAAACCCTTCCAAACCACAAAACACTCTCAATAAACTATCAAGAGGACTAAAAAACAGAACTTTTTTGTATTAAACACCAAGCACAAAAACAGTTCAAAGATAGGTAAAAATGGAGTGCAAGAATGGGGAATAAAAGACTAGTTTCTTACCCTTGAAGCCTTTCTTCAACAATGGTGGTTTTGTTGCCTCCTTAGCTTCAATCCAGTCAAAAACAGCAAGAATAAGCCCTTAGAACCTCAGTGGCCCAAGGAAGGTGAAGCACTAGGTGCTTGTGTGCAATAGTATGGACTAAAACACCTAGTGTACAAAAAAGAGAGCAAAAGAGAGATAGGATAGATATAGAACTCAAACCCTAAAACCAGAGCTTCTTGAGTTCTTTTCTCTCTAAAATGTCTAATTCCTCTAACCCTTGAGCCAAGAGAAGAGAGCCTTCTCTTATAGGCAACTAAACTTACAAGTTAAGCTACCAAGAAGGCTCATCCCTCCATACACGTGTATGGAGGGGAAACAAATGCTATACAGCTGCTTCAAAATATCTCAGAAAGCAACTGCACAGTAGTCGGCAGGGCAAAATTGTCATTTTGACAAAATTGACTGCCGACCGGCACAAAAGAGTGCCGACCGGCACAATATAGTGCCGATGGCAACACCAACCAGCCGGTGGCCTCTAGCCACTGCCGGTGGTGTGTGGGGATGCCTCACAAGGCATTCCCTGCCCCTCCAAGGCAAAGCACAAGTGTTTGGTGCAAAACCAGACACAAAACGGTCAAGTTCGGAGGTCCTGAGGCAAGGCGCGTAGCCGAGAACTCCGGGAACTCCAAACGAACACGAACATGGATAATCACCGAGTGTTCAAGCAGTGACGTCCAGGTCTTGAGGACGGTCAAAAATGGGGTGTCTACAGTTGCCCCTCTTTGACAGAACTCGGAAGTCATAACAATGACGGGAGTGAATGTCAAAGCCCAGAGACGACCCATTTTTGACCAGGCCGAAGACTTAGACAAACATACAAAGCGCAAATGGTTGAACTCGCAAGCTGCCTACGTATCCCTTTAGGAATCAAACCAGCGTAGTTCAGGCACAGGCATACAAGCCGCAGATAAGGTATGCGCCCGTAGGCGGGGGCATGATGCAACACAAATGCAAGAAGCCAAGCATAACTTATGATCATGCAAAGAAAGCTGTAATGAAGCACGCATGCGACAGTTATAAGCTAGCCTATACCAATCTACAGTGCAACGCAGAAAGGATGTAAGAGAATTATGCAATTCTCAATACGTCTCACGCGGAGAATACAATACCTGTGCGACTCTTCCGGTTGCACCGGCCTCAAATGAGCCGTACATACAATATCGTGCCTGCAAATAAAGCAAACTTAACAGGTATGATACTGTTAGCAACATGCATGACAATGCGATGATGAATGCAAAATGATATGCAATATATACAAAACTATGTATAAAAATGCAAATGATATGCAATGCAATTGAAACCATGCAAACTACATGCAGGGCAATTGAATCATGATTCGATCATGAGCGATTCGAAATCACACAAATGTCAAATAGGTTGATGGAAGTAACAAGTCCGTCTACCATAGAAAAGGTGCCGCAACCTCAAACCAACATACCAGCGTGGAATAGGCGCGATACACATGCAGAACTATGAGTGATGTAGACGGACACAAGGACGAGTATTGGGTGGATTGACATAAGTGGGGTGACGACCCGCTGAGGAAAGAACAATGATCCTCATGCCGGATGCAACAATTACACTACAATGTAATATGTGATTATGGCGCGCGGGCCAAACCGTATCTCACTTAGGAAAGGCATGCACACATACAAACCATGTCTAACACAGAAAAGGTGCCGCAACCTCAAACCAAAATACCAGCGTGGAGTAGGCGCGATGCACATACAGAACTGTGCTTTGACGTGAAAAGTATGGACGCATACCAGACCAAGCTCAACAAGGAGAGGTGCAAGCCATAAATGGAAGGGGATGCAGTGGATGCATGCAACTACAATGGATACAATGGATATGGCATGCAGGCCAAACCAAGTTTTGCCTAGGAAGGGCATGTACACGTACAAGCCATGTCTAGCACAGAAAAGGTGCCGCTACCCTCAAACCAACATACCAACGTGGAATAGGCGCGTACACATGCAGAACTGTGTTTTGACGTGAAAAGTATGGACACATACCAGACCAAGCTCAACAAGGAAAGGCGCAAGCCATGGATGGAGGATGATGCAGTGGATGCATGCAATATAATGCAATGGAAATGGATATTTACAGAAAATGCATGACATATGCACTATACTACAATGGTGATGCATGACATATGCAGGTTTTTTGAAATGCATGACATATGCACTAGATATATGATAATGCATGACATATGCATGTTGTTTTTTTTTGTGTTTTTGATATGCATGACATATGCAATATTTAGAATGATGCATGACATATGCAGTATTTACAATGATGCATGACAATGCACTATGATGCAACGACTATGATTGCAGCTTTCCCTATCTTACCAACAGGGCGATATACTAGGTTGGTTCAGTATCCAGAATTGAGGCGTAAACATGCCGCCTCAACCTATGGGGCTTCCATACAGATTTCAAGCCGAGGGTACACCCCTGGGTATTTAAACCAGACTTTAGTCTCGGAAATCCCGAACCTTTGCGTTCTAGGCATGAGCCATTCGAACTCTAGTTTTCACCGTCCCAGTTGGTCTTCTAGGAACTCACCGCAAAAACAGGCAGGTGGCTTTACCAGACCACCGGAAGTCGTTCAGGCACGACAAACACCAAAGGAATTGCACCTTCAGAGGATTTAAGGTCTCCTGGACCGGGATGCATAGAACAATGCAATGAGATGCGCAGAATGGCGCGATGAAATGCATGCAAAATGCAATGAGATGCGCACCTTAATGCGCTGAAGGTCTTGCACCTCCCAAGGATTTAAGGTCTCCTAGACCGTGCGTGTTTAAGGTCTCGCCAGACCCGTGCGTGTTTAAGGTCTCGCCAGACCAGATACAATGCAAAACAACGCAATGCATAATGCAAGTGAGACACGCATGCCAGGAAGGAATGGAAAATGATATGTAAATGAGACACGCATCTCTCAAAGGATTTGAGGCACGCGTATCCCAAGATTTGAACTGAAATGTAGATCGAAAGATGCATGACAATGCGAAAGAACTAAAGTGCGTAACAACACACATCTTTCAAAATGCACCGAAGGTCTTGCACCTTCCGAGGATTTAAGGTCTCCTAGACCGTGCGTGTTTAAGGTCTCGCCAGACCCGTGCGTGTTTAAGGTCTCGCCAGACCGCTGCGAAAAACAAAGAGGTGCGCAAAATAGCGCGATGAAATGCAAAATGAGATGCAAGATGAGGCACGCATACCTTATAGGTGCAAAATGCAAATGAAATGCGAATGAAATGCAAAGTGAGGCACACATACCTCGAGATGCAAAATGCAAAATGAAATGCAAAGTGAGGCACGCATACCTCAAGATGCAAAATGCAAAATGAAATGCAAAGTGAGGCACGCATACCTCAAGATGCAAAATGCAAAATGAAATGCAAATGAAATGCAAAATGAGGCACGCATACCTCATTGAATGGAAAATGAAATGTAAAACGAGGCACGCGTACCTCGAGATGCAATGAAATGTAAAATGAGGCACGCATACCTCATTGAATGGAAAATGAAATGTAAAACGAGGCACGCGTACCTCGAGATGCAATGAAATGCAAAATGAGGCACGCATACCTCATTGGATGGAAAATGAAATGCAAAACGAGGCACGCGTACCTCGAGATGCAATGAAATGCAAAATGAGGCACGCATACCTCATTGGATGGAAAATGAAATGCAAAACGAGGCACGCGTACCTCGAGATGCAATGAAATGCAAAATGAGGCACGCATACCTCATTGAATGGAAAATGAAATGCAAAACGAGGCACGCGTACCTCGAGATGCAACGAAATGCAAAATGAGGCACGCATACCTCATTGGATGGAAAATGAAATGCAAAACGAGGCACGCGTACCTCGAGATGCAACGAAATGCAAAATGAGGCACGCATACCTCATTGGATGGAAAATGAAATGCAAAACGCGGCACGCGTACCTCGAGATGCAACGAAATGCAAAATGAGGCACGCATACCTCATTGGATGGAAAATGAAATGCAAAACGAGGCACGCGTACCTCGAGATGCAACGAAATGCAAAATGAGGCACGCATACCTCATTGAATGGAAAATGAAATGCAAAACGAGGCACGCGTACCTCGAGATGCAATGAAATGCAAAATGAGGCACGCATACCTCATGGATGAAAATGAAATGCAAAACGAGGCACGCGTACCTCGAGATGCAACGAAATGCAAAATGAGGCACGCATACCTCATTAATGCAAAATGAGGCACGCGTACCTCGAGATGCAACGAAATGCAAAATGAGGCACGCATACCTCATTGAATGGAAAATAAAATGCAAAACGAGGCACGCGTACCTCGAGATGCAATGAAATGCAAAATGAGGCACGCATACCTCATTGGATGGAAAATGAAATGCAAAACGAGGCACGCGTACCCGAGATGCAATGAAATGCAAAATGAGGCACGCATACCTCATTGATGGAAAATGAAATGCAAGTATGACACGCATGCCACACGAAAATGCAAAACGGTGCAAGTCGCAAGGGACGTACAAGACGGCGCGATGCGACGCACTGGACAATGTGATGGATGCGTGCAACGCACACGGGGCAACTTTTGAATCTTGTAAAAGACAAAAGGATACAAAAGGATACAATCTTTGCTTGAATCTGAGTGCCACGCACAGAAGACACGGCCCAAGGTCAAAACGGAGGCCGATTGAGCATCAGGGATTCACTTTATTGCACTTTCTTGAGCTATGAAGACCAGAAACTATCCACATGGCCTAAACAAGGCTTTAGGAACATCACCGGCTGGACTAGGTGGCCACCGGCTGGCCACCGGCTGCAGAATTACTCCACCGGCACAATATTGTGCCGACCGGCACAAAATAGTGCCGACTGGCCAAAAGGTGCTGATCGGGGACAGTTTTGGTATTTTGCCACGGGTGTTTTAAAATAGGGCCTCCAACCCTATTCTTTTCACTTCTCCACCGCCGAAAATCCCTCCCCCTTCTCTCTAGAATATTTTCGACCTTCGATCCTCGCATTTTCTCGCGTTTTAGGCTCGATTTCGTCGTTCGATTCGCGAATACCTTCGCGTTTCGCACATTTTCGACCGATCAAAATTTCATTTCGGCACATCCTTTGCCATTTTCATCTTTTTGGGACTTGTTCCCCTCGATTTCCTCTTCATTTCCATACCTTTTTCCGTCCCGACCCTTTCCGGCCATTTTCCACCCTCCCGGGGGTTGACTTTCGAGTTGACTCTTCGTATTCCGAGCCTATTTTCATTCTTCGACCATTTTCCCATCATTCCCGACATGGCCGACGACGTTTCACGCGGCGGGACTCCCTCGGATCACGAGATGGATCCCGGGGTTGAGCTCCTCCCGCTGAGCGAGCGCCCGTTCGATCCGGCGACCTACCGGCCGGCGATCCATGTTCTACCACCTGACGGACTACGCCAGTTTCGCAGCTTCGACCGAGCACTGGACCCGGAGCTCCTCCTACGCGAGCCGACCTCTCACCTATCCTTCGGCGCTTCCGAGGTAACACTCTTCTCTGTTTTATTTTCTGCAATGTAGAACTGTTAACTGTCAACTGCCATAGCTAATTCGATTCTTTGACTGCTTAGTTCTTTAACTGCCTACACTGTATATTGTAGTCGATCACAAACAAACTTACAATTGATATCTGTTTAAGAACACACGCGCACACATTGCACTAGCCTTGAACCACTCAAACCACGGCACACACCGCATTTCACTGCAAACACCACACCCGACAACTGTTTGAATCTGAAAATATTGCACGCATGCCATATTTGCACCGAGCCACTCAAGCACACTGACGCATCATATGTTGTAGTTCACTATAAACACACTGGCATCCGATATCTTGAAAAACTTGCACGCATGCCGGATTTGCACTGAAACCCTCAAACACGCTGACGCATCATACGTTGTAGTTCACTGTAAGCACACCGGCACCCGGTATCTGTTTGAATCTGATAAGCTTATACGCATGCCATATTTGTGCCAATTTTTGACTATTTCTTCAAAACTGTACATTTTATACTGCTTTGCAACTATTTTGAAAACAGGGAGATTCCCATACCATCCGCGGGTATGGGAACGTCGCGGCTCGAGATTGGTACGCAGCGCTTCCCGAGGCGGTTCGCCACATTGTAGACGAGGCGGGCTTCGGTTCCTTTTGCAGGGGACTCTCCAGGCCTACTGCTTGCAGGCCTCTTCTAGCTGCGCTGTAGAGAGGTGGTGGGACACCACCGATTCATTCCACTTGCCTGCGACCGGGGACATGACGATGACCCCTTACGATTTCTCGGTGCTCACTGGCATCGGGTAGGGGTGATCCGATCCCTTTTGATATTGCTATGGATGAGTGGACCGCAGCTCAGGTCTACTTACTTGGCGCGGCTCCACCTCTCGCCCGTCCTGGCTTCGTCCGGTATTCCTGGTTCGAGGTGCAGTTCCGGGTGCAGCCTCTTCTTGTTGACGCAGCTCCGATGACTCAGGAGGTCGCTAGAGATATGCACGCGGCTTTCTGATGTTTTTGTTCGGGACGACTCTCTTCGCCGACCGGGCGAACACAGTGCCCCTCTGCCTTCTCAGCGCACTGGTGGATGTCCGGACATCTTGCGTTTGATTGGGGTGGTGCGGCTCTGGCCACCCTCTACGGCTATATGAGCTCAGTCTCCCGTGGCAGCGACAGTTGCTCGGGGGCTATTGGCGTGCTTGGGAGGTACATTTCCTTTTCTGCTTTTCATTTCAGTTCTATACTTTCTGTACTCTGTACACTGCACACACTGTAGTCTGTTTCACACGGACTGTATACTGTACACACGGCACACACATACTCTGCTTTACACTGACTGTACACTATTCACACTGTACACTCTGCACAATACACTACACAACGCTACTCATACTGTACACTCCGCACAATACACTACACAACACACGGCTCTGTTATTTCTGCTTTATTCTGTATTCCGCTTGATCCGATAGCCATACTGACATCTGTCTTGCAGTTGTGGGTCTATGCCTACTTTCCCAGGCTGGAGCCAGTGCCGGAGACGGAGACTCCTCTAGTCATCCCCTTCTCACGCCGCTATGACGGGAGATGCACCCGGAGGCCACGGGAGACATTCAGCTTCTTCCGCCGCTACTTCGACACCATCACCCCCGCCGAGGTATGTTTTACTTGCAGTTCATTTAAGCTTCGCCCTTCCACTGTATATTAGCAATAACAGTAGGTAACAAACTGTATTTCAATTTCAGATCACCTGGCAGCCGTGGGCTCCTCTGCCAGCCGCGGCGCGGGATCGGTTTGCCGGCGCCGTTGATACTTCACGTTTCCGGATTCTGCTCGAGGGCCCGGTCTGTCGGGCTTGGTACCTGGGTGAGCGTTTCTTGCGTCAGACCCTAGGCTTGCCTGAGCAGATAGTCCCGGTGCACCCTCCCGAGCACATGCGGGATACTGAGCGCTTTACTGCCAAGCAGATGGCAGATTATACTATCGGCTGGGAGGTGGATGACTTCCGAGGCGAGGGTGATTACTCGGAGTACGTCCGGACCTTCATTATGCGACCTCTGAGCGGCGGCCGCCGAATAGAGAGAGAGAGACCTGCGGCGCCAACGGCAGGAGCAGGAGCTAGAGGGGGAGCGCCGAGGAGGGCTCGAGTCCGTGGTAGAGGTGGGGTTCAGCGAGGGCGAGGGACCGGTTGGCCTGCTCTGCCCGCTGCATTGACTTTCAGAGGACAGGGTGGGGCGACCTATCAGATCCCCTTTGCTCCTCCACCATCTGACCATGAGTTTGTCGGTGTCCCCGACTTGCCTCCGGTATGTATTACTGCATTCTTCGTCTTGCACTGTTATTTCATTTCAGTTTATTTGATATTCCAGAATATTGATGCATCTGATACTTTTGCAGGCGTCTTCTGAGTACACCCGGCAGTCATTGGAGATGAATGCCTCCATGATGGGGATGCTACAGCGGACGTTCGACCTCCTAGCCTCTACAGCATTCCGGTATGTTTTCTGACCACGGCCTCAAACCATACACAAACTGCTTTACATATTCTGATGCATAACACAACATCTGATAAACCGCTCACGCATCTGATACACTGTACTCATACATGCATTCTGCACTGATTTACTGCTCATGGCATTACATACACTGTACTCATACACTGCATCTGCACTGATTCACTGCTCAGGCATTCACATACACTGTACTCATACACTGCATTCTGCACTGATTTACTGCTCACGGCATTCACATACACTGTACTCATACACTACATTCTGCATTGATTCACTGTTCCATATATACTGATGCATTTGCCTTTCATGCTTTTCAGCCTCCCTTCCAGATTCCCCTGGTGGGTGGCGCTCCAGCTGGACCTTCCATTTCTACTCGGGATGGCAGAGCATATCTCCGCACCAGAGGGGGGCGCACTCATGTCGGGAGTAGCTCGCAGGCTCCGGTTCCGGATGATGAGTCTGAGGCAGAGACAGAGGCGGAGGAGACTGATGATGGCTCGGACTCGAGCTCAGACGATGATGCCCTTAGTGGTGCCCCTGTTGATGACGCTCCTGGACCTTCGTCCAGGAAGAGGACCAGGACAAATTGACGGCTGCAGAGCCATTTTGGACATTTGATACAGATTTTGCTGTTTTCTTTCCTTCTTTTTTTTTCGCTTCTTTGCATTTTCCCCTTTTGTTAGTAGTTAGGGTACTTTGTACTGCCACAGGCAAATTTTGTTTCCAGAACTTATGTACTTGAAAAGACGATATGAAATGAAACAAACTTTTTGTCTGAAAAAGTGTTTACATTTGTGTATATTTCATACCTTGCACTGCATTGCATCATATTACACCTCAAATGTAAATGATTTAATCTGTTGTCTGAAAGTGAATACTTGTAATTGAGCACTTGCACTATGATAATCGGATAACCAACCAACTAACAGCAAACAACTCATACAAACCACTACTCAAACTGAATAATACAGCCCATACTCTACTGGGGATTGATCTGCATACAGCCATAACAGCTCGGTTCATTCCGCACACAGCAAACCCTGAACGAACAGTCCCAATCTGACAAGACGGACCACAAAAGCTGACACGGTTACAGTTGAAACACACTCGGATGTCCCAAATTTTCCTTTTCCTTCTCTTGCTTCGCACGAATGTAGAGAATGGCACGGCATTCTGAGCACAGACGATTTTTTTGAAATAAAGAAGGGTTTTCAACCGGGGTATCGAGCCTACCACAGAACACAGCGGAGAGACTCAAACAGAGAAACAAAAGGCACACGACCTGAACACAACGAGACATACTCGAAAAAGACTCAAAGCTAAAGCCGAAACCGACAAATCAAAAGACACGACACACGGATATGTTTACACAAGGAAAGACCTCGAATCTCGGGAGCCAGTTCCTCCGGGTATTATATCCCACCCTTTCTGATTTGTGATACTCACATCACTCGACCTCAGGCTCGATTTTTCTCTCAAAACCCTTTTCTTACTTTTCTCTCAACTTACTCCTCTCTATTCTTTATTCTCTCATTTTTCATCCCTCCCCAGGGTGATTAATGGATGAATAGGAAGTCACAGGTGCACCCCAACTGTTAGCTCGCAGCTATTCCTCACAACGGATAGTGCTTTTGGCGGTATGTTGACGGGGGAAAGACAGAAGACCTGACTCAACTGTGCCCCTAGTCCGCACTTTGACCATTTTTTGTTTTCTTCCTAAAACAGTTTTGATCAAAATGAGAGTTGGATTAACACACTTATTCGATTTTGATTTGAAAATCGTGCGAATCAGGCTGTGAGCGCTGCAAATTCTCCTTTTGGGTCCAAACATGGTCCAATTTTGAAAAAACGAAATAGTTTTCGAGAAAATAAGTCAACCTCAATGAAAATTTTCAAAAACTATTTTTTGCAAACAGTCAACGCTCGACGAGCGCGGAACTTACCCTCGAGATATGCAACCTCGGATCGGAGGTAATGGCAAATTGCCCCTGGCTTAAGGGGGACAAGGCAATGGAAAGTTGCCCCTGGTTTGGACGGTAACTCAGGGCAACTTATGACAATGCATGGCAACGGAAAGTTGCCCCTTGTTTGGATGATGCCGCGGCACATTGTAAGCCAGTCCTTGCTGACGACGATCGGACCCTCGGACGCGGAGGAGACAAAGACGGTTTGAATCAATATATGGACGTAGTCACCTGGAAGGTGTTGGTGGTTGGACGTCCGAGGAAGTTGATCACGTAGTTCCGGTTGCTGCAATCGAGACGTTAGATTCAGAGGAGGCGAAAGTGATCAAAACCATGACATGGACTGAGACGCTATGGAAGCGTTGAGGGCTGGACTTCAGGATGAAGTTGTCTACGTATCCCAAACATGGGAATCAAGCCTTACGTAGTTCCGGTTAAGGTACACTCGGGTATTTTAACCTTCACTGTTTAGGCTCTAACTTTTGCCAAGGCGCCCAATGTGGGTTTTCGACCTTGCGAGCTATGTTTTTCTTCTTCTTTCTTTTTCATTTCTTCTTTTCTTTTATATTTTCATTTCTTTTTCTTTGCTATTTTTTTTTGTTCTTTTTCTTTTTTTCTTTTCTATTTCTTTTTTTCTTTTTTTTTTTTCTTTTCTATTTCTTTTTTTCTTTGCTCTAACTTTTGCCTGGGCCGCCCTTCCGGGTTTTCGGTCCAGCGAGCCTCTTAAAGGGTAAAAGGTGTAGCAAGCCCATGCCAAATGGTTTCGAGATTGATGCCTCTCTGTATCCAAGAGAGCGACTGTCGGATTGATTTGCAGAAGAGTCCATCACGGTTGCTTTACGAGCCTTGTCGGGTGGGATCTGATCTCCTTGATCTGACTTTGACGCCTCTTGCTCGAGGGCTGCCTCAAAATGGGCCACACAGGCATTTTATGGCACTGTTGAATGTTTTGAACAAATTCCAGGTTTGAAACAGATAAATTGAATCTTGAGGCTGAGAGCGATCCTGGACTGCACGATCTCAAGAGCAATTCCACACAGGTCTTCGCAGGACCACGCAAAACATTTCGTTTTTGAAAGTTTTTAAGAAAGCGACAAATCGCTCGCGCTGAAGATAGTGTGGAACCAGTCTGAATCAACCAGGATCCTTCTCAGTACTCACGCCGACAAGCATGATTTCATTCGTGAAAAGCTTAGCATGCGTTCCTTTTTCTCAAAATGATCAAAGTTTTTACAAAACCCGAGGAATTCCTTCCCCTTCGTTTTCATCACCACAGTGTTCGAAAAGGGGTTTTATGAAAAGCTTAGGTCGTTACGACGATGTCTTAGGCACAAGAGAGTAGGCGAAATGTACTGTCGTTCCATTCACATTCTCTGGCACGGTTGATTCAAACAGCAACAAATACGGAACATGATAGCCACAGCCATTTCATTCAGATTTGTTGGCATAACTGGCTCCTCGACAGAAACAGACTTAAAAGCAAAAACAACTATTTACAAGACAAAACGGTGTTTGAGGTAACAACCCCGAAATCACCTGGTATTCTATACAAGAGGGACGGACTCATTACAATTAGACAGACCCTTAAGGAACAGGACTGACTCAAAACAATGAGACAGACTCAAGACAAAAACAAAAGACTGACTCGACACCCAAGTCAGGATTTACAAAATTAGCGTTGGCAGATGCTCAAAAATGCGTGCCAAACGCCACATCCAAAAATGTACCAGACACTGCCCACAGGCAGTTCACCTTCTGATTACATAATCGAAGTATCTGTATCCTCAAAATCCAAGAACTCCGTAGTGACTGACTTGGCCGAGTCGCCGAAGGGAGTCTACTTCAAGGTCACCCCTCTGAGCCTCTAACACTCAAGTCACAAGTGTAGGCTGCGCAACAACAGAAAACAAGGCCGCAGCCTCAACGGATTCGCCCAGAAGCAAATCAAACTCCCCAAGTGCACCCAACATCTCCCACTCCCGAATGGCTATACTAGCTATGTCCCAACAGGTTTCCTGCTAAGGGCATCGGCCACCACATTGGCCTTCCCCGGATGATAATGTAACTCGAAGTCATAATCCTCAATAAACTCCATCCACCTCCCTCGCCTCAAGTTCAAGTCTTTCTGCGTAAAAATATTTCAGACTCTTATGATCCGAGAATACCTCAAACCTCTCACCGTAAAGAATATGCCTTCAAATCTTCAAGGCAAATATCACAGCTGCTAACTCTACCTAGATCATGCGTAGGGTAATTCTGCTCGTGAATTTTCAACTGACGCGAGCCATAGGCAACCACTTTCCCTTCTTGCATTAACACACAACCCAGACCCTCTCGTGAGGCGTCACAATAGACTGCATAACCCAACCCTCTCTCCGGAATTATCAAGACTGGAGCGGTGGTCAATCTAACTTTCAATTCCTGGAACGACTTTTCACAAGTCTCATTCCATACAAACTTGACTCCCTTCCGAGTCAATCTAGTCAAAGGCGAAGCTAACCTGGAGAAGTCCTTCACAAACCGGCGATAATACCCAGCTAACCCCAAAAAACTGCGGATCTCAAACACACTCTTAGGCTGTGCCCAATCTTGCACTGCCTCAGTCTTGGATGTATCAACTGACACTCCTTCCCCAGAAACCACATGGCCTAAGAACTTGACCTCTTCTAGCCAGAACTCACACTTCCCAAACTTAGCATAAAGCTTATGGGCTCTAAGTAACTCAAGCACCGCTCTCAAGTGTTCCTTGTGCTCCTCCTCCGAAGGTGAATAAATAAGAATGTCGTCCACGAAGACAACTACAAAACGGTCTAAGAATTCCCGGAATATCCGGTTCATCAAATCCATAAACACTGCCGGTGCATTGGTGAGCCCAAATGGCATCACCAGAAACTCATAGTGGCCATACCGCGTACGGAATGCCGTCTTCGGAATATCCTCCTCCCTGACCCTCAACTGGTGGTAACCCGATCTCAAATCTATCTTAGAGAAACAACGGGAACCCTTCAACTGGTCGAACAGATCATCTATACGAGGCATAGGGTACTTATTCTTAACCGTAGCCTGATTCAATTTCCGATAATCTATACAAAGTCTCAAAGCACCACCTTTCTTTTTAACAAAGAGGGCCGGTGCTCCCCACGGCGAAACACTAGGACGGATATAGCCCTTATCTAGCAACTCCTGGAGCTGAATCTTCAACTCAACTAACTCGGCTGCGGCAAAACGATAAGGTGCCATAGAAATTGGCGCCGTGCCGGGCACTAGGTCAATAGAGAACTCAATCTCTCGATGCGGTGGCAACCCAACAAGATCCTCAGGAAAGACGTCCGAGTACTCACAAACCACCCTTGGCAACACAATCTGAGTCTCATCAACCTCACTAATCGAAAGATTAGCAAGTAGACCACTAAGCTCACTCCGCCCTCGTGAAACATACCCCGGTGGCAAAACACTACCAACCCGGTCCCCCAGAAAATGGAAACACTCTCCGCTAATGGTACAACAAGTGACCCTCTGACGGTAGCAATCAATAACTGCCCGGTATGACGATAACCAGTCCATACCCAAAATAATATCAAAGCCCTTCATAGGCATAACTACAAAAGAAAATGGGATTCTATGATCATCGACTTCTATATCACAACCCCTAACACCTTGTTTCAAGATCAATTCACCCCCAAGAGGTGACACTACACAAATAGGAGAGGCTAACTGTGCTAACTCCAACTCCAAAACAGATGCAAATGCAGCAGACACAAAGGAATGAGATGCACCCGTATCAATCAAAACATTAGCAACCGAGTTGCAAAACAAGAAGGTACCTCTCACCACCGATGGAGCCGGTACTAGGTCCTGTGCGGTAACAGCATACACGTGCCCAGATGGTCCCTGATCAACCTGCTCACTGTAACAAGCCCGCGGGGGACCTCGCTACAGTTCGGACTCCCCTTTTTGTTGCGGTTCTAAATCTTGAACCAAAGAGTCCAACTCTGGCAAATCGTTTTGAAGAAAAACAGATTTTTTGAAAAGTAGTGCCAAACATGGACTGCTTTGCCAGATTACAGAGTCGC